>APFE031447925.1:0-16121 GCA_000404065.3 Pinus taeda | reverse complement strand
ATATATATAGAGAGAGAGAGAGAGAGAGAGGAGAAATAGATATATTAAGAGAGAGAAAGAGAGAGAGCATGGGAGAGTGATCGAGAGAGTGAGAGAGTAAGTGAGTAAGGGAGATAGAGAATATGAGAAAGTGAGAGAGAGAGGGAAATATAGGGAGAGCAAGAGAGCAAGAAAAGGGGAGAGTAGAAGAGGGGGGAGAGTGGAGAGGGGGAGATATAGAGAGGGGGATAGGGAGAGAGAGAGAGAGAAAGAGAGATGAAAAGTAGGAGAAGGAGAGAGGGGCAAAGAAAGGGAGTGTGGGAGAGGATGAGAGGGAAAGAGCAAGAGAGAAAGAAATGGGGAGAGAGAAAGTGAAAGGATGGGGGGAGAGAGAGATAGAGAGAGAGAGAAGTGAAAAGAGAGGTAGAGGAGGGAGGGAGTTAGAAAGAGAGAGGAGAGAAGGAGAGGGATAGAGGGAGAGGAAGGTGTAACAAACAAGTAGAAACAATTGAGCAAACAAGGAGGAGGATGTGAAGCAACTAAGGGGATAGACAACCTAATGGAACTGGTAGTTCGAGTGGCGAATGAATAGATAAAAGGAGAGAACAACATGAAGAAGAGGGTTGGTATCTTAGGGATTTCGGGGTATAGAAGAACCTAATCAAAAGATTGGAGTAGTGGCGAGAAGACCAAAGCTGGGCTTGGTCTCAGATCTGGAACAATTTGTGGTCATAATATTTTATGTATTTTTTCACGGATTTATGCCAAATGTATATTCTAATGAATCCTCTGTTGATTTAATATGGATGGGTACTTGGACCAGTTGCATAGTATTATATGTGTGAAATATTGTGATTTATGGGCCTGCTCAAAAGTTTTTAATGTTGAAGGTCTTTCCTCATATGAATGTGATCTATATAGTGATATAATGTTATGATGAATGTATGCTTTAAGTTGTACGCAGAGTAATGGTTGGGTCATCCTTGATATCCTTATGAACCCTTCCTAGTTTCGGTCATGACATGCCTCAAGTGAGGCTCCTTTTCCTCAGGGTGGGGTGAAAATGTCAGCATTGTCCTAGACTACAGCGGACCATTGTTGGCCCCTTGTGCTTGAACCCAAGGTCTTTCCCAGATGACATTTTTGTGCCAACAAATGATTCCGTTTTTGGGACCTGAAATCACAAGAACCGGTTTGGAATATGGTGTCACGGATATTTAAGAAGGATATTCAGGATTGGTGGGATAACAGAGTAGAGCAATTCATATCAGAGAAGGCTACTTGTGGAATCCAATCTATCACTAAGGTGAGTGGAGATATTTTGTAATCAGAGGCTATGAGTGATCGATACGAGAGATAGAGATATTAGGGCAGAAATGATGGTGAAGAGCTAGAGATATTAGGGCGAAAAGGAGAGTGCTACTGGCAGAGAAGTGGCAGGAAAGAGAAGTACAAGTGCTGAAGAAAAGATGTATGGAGCTGCACCAAGTAGGAGTGGTGTCAGGGAGCCCAAAATTAGGAAAGCATATGGAGAATGATGCAGAACAAGAAATGGATGTCGACTGGACAGATAGGAGCTAGGAGAATGATGGGGAGCCTTCCTTACAGGTTGCAGGTAAGATGTCAGAAGGAAGCACTCACGGAAACTACGAAGAGGAGATGGAAGGTGATATATGTGATGTGATGATAAGATTGTCCATTGAAGATGATATGTCAGCTAGAGTTCAGTAGCAGAATCCCCAAAGCTCAGGTATTGTTCACCCCGACCTTCCCCTGTTACTTTACAAAATTGTTGCTAAGTTGATTAAAGTAATACGAGTACACAATGTGCATGCAAAATACAAAGATAGTTTTAATACATCTAATAGTAGAGTTAGTAATATAGGGTTGAAAGGATCTCAGCAACTTGAAAACCAAGGATTTGTGTGCTTAGCACACACGTGAATCAACATGACAGGGGCTTTTACCAGATATCTTGAATTTTCTAGTAGAGGGAATAAAGATGTAGAACAACATTGGTATCTGTGTGAAGCTATATGGAGAGCATGCCAAACACCAGATAATGTAAAGTTGATTGAGTTCTAAAATACATTAAGAGAAAGAGCTTTAAGATGGTTTATCAAATGGGTAGAACATAATCATAACCCTTCAATGGATAATTTTAAGAGAGGCTTCATTCAAGAATTCAAGGTGCCACAAACATATAAGCAGGGACTGTCCGAACTATGGGAGATCAAGAAAAAAAGAGAGACTAATTGATGAAAAGGTTTAAGGATGCTATTGGAAAGCTAATCTATATCATATATCCCTATCACCAGAGGGAATTGTTCATCAAAGCACTCCTACTCCTCACAAGAACACCATTGACGCAACAAAAGATTGGAACTCTCTAGGATGCTTTAGAACAAGTGTTACACATAAAATCCATGGCAGGATACCCACATGAGTATTGAGGAGGGATAGGATCATAAGACCCATCAATCATGGGCCTCCAAAATCGAATTGCCAATCTAACAAAGAAATTAAAGGACCTACAACTAATTCAACTAGTAAGACCCAATGTGTGGTGTACTCAGTGCCTAGTGGAAGACCATGTGGCGAATGAATGCCCGAGGCTGAGAGGCACTAATAGTCCAATATTACAAAAGTATTCCAATGTACCTAAAAATATTTACTGTGAATACTGTGTATCCATAATGCACAACACTGACCAATGCCGAGTATTAGACACTTTAGCAAAGCAGCTAGATAGGTCCACCTTCAAAATCAATGAATCTGGTCATGGGGGAAAAGGGGGAGGTATGAGAGGAGGAGGAACAGGGGGAAGAGGACGTGTAAGGTGTTACAATTGTGATAAAGAGGGACATGTCACAAAAGACTGTCCACTCCCAAGAAGGCCTTGGTGCTCACAATGCAGGTTCAATGCACATGCGACCGAGGATTGTCCCGAGCTAATTGCAAAATGGGAAGAAAGAACTAGACAGAGGGGGGCTAATTTGATCAATGCAGAACCAAGAACCATTGAGTTTCTTCCAGTAACTAATATAAATATAGTTACCAGAGGAGGTAAGAAGACAAGGAATGATCACGGTATCATAGACCAACCTTCAATTGTTCGGGTAGCATCACCAAAACTGTCATACAACCCCACCCAACAGAAACAATACTATCAGGAAGTGGCCAAGTTATTTGATGGGTTAATAGAGATAAAAGGAGACAAGAAATAGGACTCACATAGATTAGGTAACACTTGACCAATCAAATAATGGTTTAGACTATTTTTTCAGATTGTTGATAACGAAGAAATGAAAAAGGAGTTGCGCAGGAGTCTTAAAAGCAGTATTTCTAGAGGATGAAGAAAAGTGGGAAACAATATCGGCAAACCTACTGGAAAGACATTCAAGAAGGGTACGATGGAACAAGAAGAGAACCAATAGAGAATTTCGGATTGATGCTCAAGTCGCAGGTGTTTCAAATTAAGGTTACATTGTTAGATTTGGGGTTAGATGTAAATATTCTACCCAGAAATACATGGGAAGTACTGGGGAAGCTACAACTTAAATATTCACGAATACAACTGCAGATGGAAAATCAACATCGCATATTGCCCATTGGAAGGTTGGAAGATGTACAAGTGGATGTAGCAGGGGTAAAAACTTATACTAAATTTGAAGTAATAGACATAATGAGCGATAAAGACCCATACCCAACACTTCTTGGTATCGACTTGGCATACGAGAACTATGTTATCATTGGCCTGAAGAAAGAGTTGATGATCTTTGAAGTAGAAGGGATGCGGGTAATATAACCAATAGATCCATATCAACGACCAAGGTTCACCAAACCTGTGGATGATCGAGATAAGTTGAGAATGTTAGATCAACTATACAAGCTAATGGTAGGAGAAAGAGAATACGACATAAATCCCACAGTAAGAGAATTGGTTAGTTGGATGCGCATACAAAGTTCAAAAGCCAATTCAAAAGCCGATTCAGATGCATGGCAACAAGGAGGATACGAGATTGATACTAGACACTGCGCCAAGATATGTATAATAAACTGGATTGGGGTAGAGGTAAGCAATTATGCTACCTTCAATGGCATTCAATTGGTAGACACTTTTATGAAGAAAGTGGATAGAAACATAAGAGAATATCACAAAGCTCCGCTATTAGATATTGCGTTACATGCCACCCTGATAAGATGGTGGAAAGTGCATCGCAACACTTTTGTGAATGGGAGACTACCAAGTGAGCCATGAGAGAGAGGTTTAGACAAGAAGACAACCAGTCAGATGACAAGGTGAAGTATAAAGGAAACTCAGATCCCAAAAATAATTTAGAGGACTGCACAATGAAGTGGGAAAAAGACTAAGTACCAAAGGAACTCTCGGTGCATTTATTCATACATACCTTAGGTACGATTCCATAAGCGTGGTATATATAGGAGGAAATTCATTGATAGACAATAGACTGGGATATCATGGCTAACCAATTCAGCAGTAGCTTCTCATTCAAAGATAGTGATTGACGCATGACTGAAACTTTGTATGTTTAAAAGGATCCTATTTACTCCAGGACAACTATGACTACCGTCATGTTCAAATGAACAGTTTTCTTTCTCAAAGTTATGGGTAACTTAGGAAGGATCCCTAATGGCTGACTGGTTCCTTTGTTAAAGCCTGACAAATTCTGTGTAACAGGCATAAGCGATGGCGAACCAAGCACTTTCCAAACAGTTGAGGGAAGGATACTCACTGAAGCCCCTTCATCTATGATAGTGCCAGACATTACCATTTTGTACACTTGTACTATGATCCGAAATGGTACATTATAAGGAAGGCAGGATCTAGCTAGTTTATTCCAATTGAAGGAAACGACTAGACTGCTTAGAGGGGGTACCGAATAAACAACAGAACAAACCTCTTGAGTAGCAGGAACTGGGGGATTCTCTTCCTATTGTGAAGGAATGGGTGGATTGCCCCCAATTTCATCGAACTCTGAAGTGACAAAAAGAATTTGAACAGTATCGTTCTCGTTCTCTTTGGGAATGGTATCGTTTGAAGGTGGATCTTCTGAAGGTAAAACTGGGTTGACTGCCATATCAACTTGCTGACGTTGATCTGGTATGGACTCAGAAGGTTCACTCTCAATGATAGGTGTTTCGATCGATGATTGAGTTATGTCAGTTAGATTTTCAACTATTAAAGGATTTGAGGTGAGTTTCTTGTATCCAGGTGGAAGTCACTGCGGTGAAGTAGGTCGGCCATGCAAGATTCTCTTGGCCTCATCCAAAAAAGGACAACAGGGAAGGTGATGGTCTCCTTCACATAATAGACATGGAATTTTGACCTTTCCTTTTTGTCCGAGAACTTCATTTTCACTAGCTAATGGTGTGTTGTCAACATGATTGCCAGAGGTTGATGATACTGGATAGTGTGAACAGGGAGACCATTCTCTCAAGATCCGTGGAATGCAAGGACAATCTCGATGAAAATGGTTTTCTTTGCAAATTAGATAAGGATATTTAGGAGATTTAATGTGTGGATTTTCACCAGATGATTCATGGTTGTACCCTTGCTTAACCGACTTCTTCTTCTTCTTCTCCTTCCCTTTCTTCTTCTTCTCAGTCACTTGTTTAATAACATCACTATTTTCACCAAGTGAAGAGGAAGAAGGGGAGGGAGAAACAAACGATGAAGGAGGCGAAGGTTCAACCCTAGTATTAACTGGCTACTGATTTGATTGCTGAGGAATTATGGTATTTTGAACGACAAAGGTTGAGAATAGCCATACTGGCGGGTCAATTGTGATTCCTAGAAGGGACAATGTGGCCATATACAGAGAACCAATATCTCCCCAAGAAGAGAAAGGACTAGAATTCCCCTCAAAAGGGATTCCTTGATTGGTAGACTCCATTATCTCAACCTAAGATCAACAAAGGAACAGGGATGTTATTCTGAATTAAATAAATTTTAATGATGCTTTGACACAACATTTCTTTTTCAATTTTTAAGAGTTGAGAAAAAGCTAAAGATGACTCTAGTCCCCTTCGATTTTTAATGAGCCTAAAGTGACAAGTGCTCAGATGGACCTTTTCTTTTAAGGAGTCGAAAAGGAATGAAAGTGACTACTATGGAAATCTAGACAAAGGGATTACCAAACCAATCGCAAAACTGCAATGTACACCTTGGTGATAAATTAAAGAGAAATTAACTAGGACTTATGTATGGCAGTTAATCTTCTTGAATGTTGTGTTTAGTGCATTGCAATCAATAGGGTGGCAGACACGACTTCTTATGGATAAAGGATATAAGCCTATTGTGGTCTCCCAATATATACTCGATGGTACAGAGAGCACAAGTCCGTGCTAGCACTTGTCATGTCAAAGAGGAGGAATCACCCAACCTTCAATGAAAATGATAGTTACTAGATTTTACAATGCCAGAACATGTCTCTAGCCTAGACCACTAGATGCGTTGCGTTAAGTTGCAAAATGTTGTTAAGTTCATGGAAATTTATTTTAGAGTTGATCTTGCTTAGAAGTTTGTCTTTCAAGGTTCACCACATGATGTAGATGTAAAATTCCTAAATATGCAATCTAAAATGATAAACAGTCTTTGTTTACTTTTTAGCAATGAAAATCCTAGCTACTAAGGAAAGAAGATTACGATTCTTTCAAACAGAGAGCAAAGAGCACACACTAAATGCACTTTTCCTAAATAATTTTCCACACACAATCTAAATGCAAATGCAAATGCATGTATTTTTTTTCTGTCCCCCTTAATGTGAAGAATGCCAAAAAGGAAAACTAAGTATAGATCTGAACTATATTCTTCAAAGCGACATTTCGACAATTTGTTTTCAAAATGAAAGGAAGAATAAATGACACTTTTCGATTTCGAACAAAAAATATCTTTCGACACTTCAAATATTAGCAATTCAAATCAAATACACGCCAAAAGGTTCAATCAACTATCTAGAGAAGGAAGATTTTATGACACTTCTTTTCTTTGACACAAAATGACAGCTACGACACTTTTTGCACCACAACGACAGTTTGATTTGAGAAACTTTTGACTAAGGATCGTAAATGATGGACAAATACATAAAAAAATTTACTAATCCTAATCAATGGATACTAATCTATGTAAGGCAAGGATGCTTTAGCAATGATATATTATTCATAAGCAGCAAAAACAATTAAACAAAGCTGAAAACAAGGATAAAAAACCCAAATTTCAAGGAGATAAATAGGATTACTTAGTCTTCGTACCTATGCTTCATAGAAACAAGGATGCATCTCACCTACTACACACAAGAGGTGTGATGCATACTGGCTTCCAGTGATAGATAGTGTGATGAGCAAGGGAGCGAAACTGAGGTGGGTTTTTGCTCAAATTTGCAGTTGAGTTCAGTGATTTAAGCTGAGCTATGATGGACAGTAAAAAGCAACGTACAGAGGAATGATCTTGGGAGGTTACCAAGCTACCACAAGAGCGTTTAGAATGCTTGAAGGTCTGATGTTCAATTCATAAACTGAACCAAAGATTGACTGAAGCAGCATTCATCTACTAGCACTTGCAGAGCAAGAGCATTTCAAAGGCTATCTAGCTAACTTCAGGTTCTGTCTGTAGTTTATAAAGCAAACAACAATAACAAACAAACAATCTATTCACTCCCCAGAAGAGTCGCCATTTAGTTTCCAGGAAAACTAGTGTCTTTTCGATCTGCTAGTCCCACTAAGATTGGCAACTATCTTAGAAACAAATAATCAAAGAAATTTGTGATTTCCTCTATGTATGATAGATAAGAGAGAAGCAAAAGGACCAACCTAGATCTTCCACTTGACACCTTGCTTGATTTCTCTCCCCCTTGATATAGCTTGCAACTCCTCTCCTACTTGTCCCATTCAGAAAATACCTATACCAACAAAGTAACAAAACACCATCAAAGCATCTTGATCTATTATATCATAAACAATGCAAAATCAGAAGTACATTGAACATACAATGGCATTCACAAATAAAAAGATTCACAAGTACACGATTGTATGGAGGAAAACTCAAGGAACTTTATTAAAATAGAAGGGAGAATTACAACCCAGCTGTCTGATCCAACATCATCCTCCTAGCATCAAAGCCCTCTTCACCTCATGAAAAGCAAGATCACCCAACAGTGCAATGCTTCTTCTCAAAGACAAACTATCAACACTTCCTTACAGATTACAAAATTCTAGCCTCCAGATCTCTCAGATGAGGGATCCATTTATAGATGTTTGCAAAGGTGTGAGTCATCTCTGGGTTTTTGATTAGTTTCATTCCACTTGTAGTTCCTAGTTCCACTTGGAGATTTCTTAGATCTCTTACTCATCCCTGGGCGAATTCAGAGAGGCAAGTGTCCTAGGAGAAGTTTCTAGAAGATTCCATGAGCATCCACTTGGAAAACTGTCTCAGACATTTGTCCTTTATCGCTCATCGCACCCCAACGAAGGCCTCTTCAATATGCATCACACCTGGCTAGTGTAGGAGTCAGTATGCATCACACCCTGATAGTGGAGCAGTTAGTATGGTCCAGTTTTGGCCAGTTTCGAGTGGTTTTTTAGGTGGAACTTCTGGAGAATGAGGTAATCAGTTGACTATCATCCTTTAGGGTATGAAACAACACTTGTAGGGGTTAAATATCCCTTGGTTTATCAACATATAAGATTGGGGTTGCAGTGCCCAAATATTTCTATAACACTATGCTCGGTGGTGGGTCTATTTTTTAACGAGCTTAAACCATGGGGGAACTATGCTCAGTTTTATTTTTCTTTTTATGTAAGCTAGAAACGACAAAACTAAAAAGCTAAAAGGAACAAAACTAAAAAGCTAAAACTGACAAAGCTAAAAGGCTAGAAAAATGAAAATTGAAAAAAAAGGTTTACATGCCCCCAACATGATGAAAAGGAGATCTCCTGTAGCCATATGGAAACTTCTGTGGTTAGGCAGGATGGTTTTGTTTGCAGGATAGAAAAAACACTTCCTTGGCTTCATCTACAGAATAGACAAAGGTGAATGGTGTGTCAGACCAATCACATAACCTATAGGGAAACCATGTTAGGTAGGATGGTTTTGTCTGTAGAATAGACAAAAAACTTCCTTGGTTTCGTTCACAGAATAGACAAAGGTGAATGGTATGTCAAACCAATCACATAACCTACAGGGAAACTTATCTTTTCAACTAGGTTCATCTGCAGAATAGATAAGGGTGCATGCCCCCTAAGCTTCGTTACATTCACCAGAATACTCCTGGCAATTGGCTGGATGGAATGAAGGTTGAAGAAATATCATCAATGCAAAAGAACCGTTTAGGGATGATGATTGACTTGGAGCTATGCTTGAATAGGGAAATGAAAGCTAGTCAATGGTGACAATCTTGCCTTCATGCGGGAAATACATCACTGGGAAGAGTGTTGAAACAATAGCCTCCATGTTATAAACATAGTCACGTCCAAGGAGCAGATTGTAATCTAATGATCCTGGGACTACCATCACATTCAAATGAACAGTTTTCCTTCCGAAAGTGATCGATATCTTAGGAAGGATCCCTAACAGTCAACTAGTTCCTTTGTTAAAGCCTAACAGATTTTGCGTAATAGGCATAAGCAATGGCAAACAAAGCGCTTTCCAAGTAGCTGAGGAAAGGATACTCACTGATGCCCCTTCATCTATGATAGTGCCAGACACGATCATTTTTTAAACTTGTACTATGATTCGGAAAGGTACATAAGAAGGAAGGCGAGATCTTGCTAGTCGATTCCAATCAAAGGAAGTGACTATACTACTTGGAGGGGGTATTGAATAAACGGGAAAATTAACCCCTTGATTTATGAGAACTAGGGGATTTTCATCCTATTGTTAAGGAACGGGCAGATTGCCCGCAAGTTCGTTGGACTCCGAAGTAACAAAAATAATTTGAACGATATCGTTCTCATTCTCTTTAGGGATGGTATGATTTTCTAAAGTTAAAATTGGGTTAACTGTTACCTTGACCTATTGACTTTGGTCGAGTATAGACTCATAAGATTCACTTTCAGAGTGAGTGGTTTTGACCAACGGTTCATTCAAGTCAGTCGGTTTTTCAACTAGTAAAATACTTAGTGAGAGTTTCTTGTAGCCAGATGGAAGTCACTATTGTGAAGTAGGACAGTTATCCAATACTCTTTTGGTTTCATCCAAAAAGGGACAACGATGAAGGGTATGGTTCCCTTCACATAACCTACATGGAACTTTGACCTTTCCTTTCTGTCCATGAACTTCACTATTACTAGTTGATGGTGTGTTGTCAACATGATCACTAGAAGTTGATGACACCGGATGGTGCAAATGAGGGGACCATTCTCTCAAGATTCGAGGAAAGAACGGACAATCTTGATGAAAATGGTCTCCTCTACAAAATATGCATGGAAATCTGGGTTTGGAAAGCTTAATGTGCGGATTTTCACCATATGAAGCATGGTTGCCCCCTCGCTAAATTGACTTCTTCTTCTTCTCCTTCTCTTTCTTCTTCTTCTCAGCACATGGTTACTTTCATCACTACTTTCACCAAGTGAAGAGGAACAAGGGGAGGGAGAAACAAATGAAGAAGAAGGCGAAGGGTCAACCTCAACATCAACTGGAGGCTGATTCAATTGCGGAGGAATTATGGTATTTTGAACCATAGAGGTTGAGAATAGCCATACTGGCAAGCCAATTGTAATTCTCGGGAGGGACAATGCGGCCATATACAAAGCACCAATATTTCCCCAAGAAGAAAAAGGACTGGGATTCCCCTCAAAAGGGATTCCTTAATTGGTGGATCCTGGATTTATCTCCATACATCTCAACCTAAGATCGACTCAGGAACAAGGGATGTTCTTCCGAATTCAATTAATTTTAATGACACTTTGACACAACTTTTCTTTTTCCATTTTTAAGAGTCGAGAAAAAGCTAAAGATGACTCTAGTCCCCTTTGATTTTTAATGAGCTTGAAGTGACAATTGCTCAGATGGACCTTTTCTTTTAAGGAGTCGAAAAGGAATGAGTGACTACTCTAGAAATTCTAGATAGAGGGATTACCAAACCAACCGCAAAACTACAATATACACCTTGGTGATAAATTAAAGAGAAATTACCAAGGACTTATGTACGGCAGTCAATCTTCCCAAATGTCGTGTTCAGTGCATTGCGATCGATAGGGTGGCAGACACAGCTTCCTATGGATAAAGGATATAAGCCTATTGTGGTCTCCCAATATATACGCGACGGTATGGGGAGCAAAAGTCTGTGCTAGCACTTGTCATATCAAGGAGGAGGAATTACCCAACCTTTGATGAAAATAATAGTTACTAGTTTTTATGACGCTGGAACACATCTCTAGCCTAGACCTCTAGATGTGTTGCATTAAGTTCCAAAGCATTGTTAGGTTCATTGAGATTTATTTTAGAGTTGATCTTGTTTAAAGTTTGTCTTTCAATGGTTTATCGTGAGATGTTGATTTAAAATTCCTAAAATGCAATCTACAATGATAAACAATCGTTGTTTATTTTGAGTAATGAAAATCCTAGCTACTAAGGAAACACGATTACAATTCTTTCAAACAAAGAGCAAAGAGTACACACTAATGCACTTTCCTAATCATTTTTTTCACACAAAATAAATGCAAATGAAAATGCATGTATTTGTTGTTCGTTCCCCTTAATGTAAAAAATGCCAAAAAGGAAAAACCAATGTAGCAAAGATCTGAAATATTTCTTTCAAAATGACATTTAGACAATTTCTTTTTCAAAATAGAAAGGAAGATTAAACAATACTTTTCAATTTTGAACAAAAAATATGCTTTCGACACTTCAAATAAAAAACAAATCAAACGAAATACATGACAAAAATTTCAATTGACTATCCAAGCAAGGAACAATCCACGACACTTCTCTTTTTTGATACAAAATGACAGTTACGACACTTTTCGTATCAAAGCGACAGTGTAATTTAAGCAACTTTTCGACAAAGGATTGTAAATGATGGACAAATACATAAAAACATTCACTAATCCTAATCAATGGAGGCTGATCTATGTGATGCAAGCATGCTTCAGTAATGAGGTACTTTTCATAAGCAGCAAAAACAACTAAACAAAACTGAAAATAAGGACAAAAACCCCAAACTTCTAGAATGGAAATAGGTTCAGTCAGTCATCGCTTCTGGGCTTCATATAAACAAGGATGCATTACACCTACTACACTTGGGAAGTGTGATGCATACTGGCTTACAGTGACAGATAGTGCGATGGGCCAAGGAGCGCAACTGAAGTGGGTTTTGGCTTAAATTTGCAGTTGATTTCAGTGAGTTAAGCTGAGCTATGATGGGCAACAAAGAGCAAAGTATAGAGGCAAGTCTTGAGAGGTTACTGAGCTACCAAAAGGGCATCTAAAATGCTTGTAAGTCCCAGTGGAGTCAGCATTTTGTTTTTGGGAAAACTAGTGTCTTTTTAATCGACTAAACCTCTAGGTTTGGTAGCTACCCTAGAAACAATAGTTTAAAGCAATTCACAATTTTTTCTATGCGCAATAGATAAGAGAAAGATGAGTGGACCAACCTGGAACTTCCGCTTAATCCTTTGTTCGATCTTTCTCCCCCTTGACAGAGCTTGCAACTCCTCTCCGTACTTATCCCACTTGAAGAATACTTGTAGAAACACAGTAGCAAAGAACCATGAAAGCATCTTGATCTATTGTAACATAAGCACTACAGAATCAGATATATAATGAACATACAATGGCATTCACAAATAATAACATTCACAAGTGCCCAATTATATGGAAGAAAACTTGAAGAAGTTTATTAAATAGAAGGGAGAATTACAACCCAGTTGTTTGATCCAGTGTCATCCTCCCGGCATCAATCCCTCTTCACCTCATGAAATAGCAAGATCACACCAACAATACAATGCTCTTACCTCAAATACAAACTATCAGCACTTCCTTGCAGTTCACAATATTCTAGCCTCTGGATCCCTTAGATGAGTGATCCATTTATATATGTGTGCAAGGGTGTGAGTCATCTTTGGGGTTTTGATTAGTGTCATTCCACTTGTTGCATCTAGTTCCACTTGGAGATTTCTTGAATCTCTTACTCATCCCTAGGCGAATTCAGAGGGGCATGTGTCATAAGAGAAGTTTCTATAAGATTCCATGAGCATCCACTTAGCAAACTATCTCAAAAATTTTTCCATCCTCACCCATCGCACACTAGATAAGGCCTAATCAGTATGCATCGCACCTTAGCAGTGTACCACTTATTATGCATCACACCTGGCATATGTAGCAGTCAATATGGTTTAGTTTGGGGCATTTCTGGATGGTTTTTCAGGTGGAACTTTTGGGAAATGATGTAATCAGATGATCATGTTCCTTTAGGGTGTGAAACAACTCTTTTAGGGGTTGATGAGTCCTAGTTTATCGACATATAAGATTGGGGTTGAAGTGCCCAAATATTTCTATAACAAGAAGGAGAGGTGGAGATGGTTAGGAATAGTCATAGGGAGAGAAAGAGATAGAAAAAAAGGGATAAGTATATGAATAAGGAGGGAGACATAGAGATAAAGGGAGAGAATAGAGATAGAGAAATTCCTAACCCATCCTACTCTAGCCTAGATTACTGTAACATACTCTATCCTACACTACTCTACCCTAACCTAGCATAACCTACTCTCACCTAGCTTGATCTACTCTCCCATAGCTTAGTGTAAAGTAACGTAATCTACTCTATCCAAGACTAACCTAATGTTGCCAAGCCTAGCTTGGAATAGTTGAACCTAACCTAGCCTAGCGTACCCTAACCTAACCTACTCTACCCTAGCCTAGCCTAGACTAGCCTAACCTACTCTATTATTGCCTAGCCTAGCCTAGCCTAATCTAGCCTACTCTGTCTTAGCCTAGCCTAGCCTAGCCTAATCTAGCCTACTCTGTCTTAGCCTAGCCTAGCATACTCTAGCCTAGCCTACTCTACTCTAGCATATCCTACTGTACTTTGGCCTAATATAGCTCACCTTAGCCTAGCCTAGCCCTAAACTAGCCTAACCTACTCTAGCTTAGCATAACCTAGCCTAACCTACTCTAGCCTAACCTAGTCTATCTTAGCCTAACCTACTCTAGCTTAGCCTTACCTAACCTACTCTAGCCTAGCCTTAGCTAACCTACTCTAGCCTAGCCTAACCTAGCCTAACCTACTCCAACCTAGCCTAACCTACTATAGCCTAGCCTATCCTAGCCTAACCTAAAGTAGCCTAGCCTATGCTAGACTAACCTACTCTAGCCTAGCGTATCCTAGCCTAACCTATCCTAGCATAGTCCAACCTAACCTAACCTACTCTAGCCTAGCCTATCCTAGCCTAACCTACTCTAGCCTAGCCTAACCTATCCTAGCCTAGTCCAAAATAGCCTAACCTAGTCTAGCCTAGCCTAAACTAGCCTATCCTAGCTTAACCTACTCTAGGCTAGCCTATCCGAGCCTAATTGACTCTAGCATAGCCTATCCTAGACTAACCTACTCTACTCTAGCCTATCCTAGCCTAACCTACTCTAGCTTAGTCCAACCTAGCCTACCTACTCTAGCATATCCTAACCTATCCTAGACTACTTTAGCCTAGCCTAACCTAACCTAACCTACTCCAACCTAGCCTAACCTATTCTAGCCTCGCCTATACTAGCCTAACCTACTATAGCCTAGCCTATCCTAGCCTAACCTACTCTAGCCTAGCCTATCCTAGCATAACCTATCCTAGCTTAGTCCAACCTAACCTAACCTACTCTAGCCTAGTCCAACCTAGCCTAGCCTATCCTAGCCGAACCTACTCTAGCCTAGCCTATCCTAGCCGAACCTACTCTACTCTAGCCTATCCTAGTCTAACCTACTCTAGCCTAGTCCAACCTAGCCTAACCTACTCTAGCGTAGCCTAACCTAGCGTAACCTACTCTAGCTTAGCCTATCCTGGCATAACCTACTCTAGCCTAGCCTATCCTAGCCTAACCTATCCTAGTGTAGTCCAACCTAGCCTAACCTACTCTAGCCTAGCCTATCCTAACCTAACCTACTCTAGCCTAACCTTTCCTAGCCTAACCTGCTCTACTCTAACCTATCCTAGCCTAACCGACTCTAGCCTAGTCCCTCCTAGCCTAACCTACTCTAGCCTAGCCTAGCCTACCTTACCCTATAGTAGCATACCGTAACCTACCCTAACCTACCGTAATCGAATCTATTCTTACCTACCCTAGCCTAGAGTACTATAGCCTAGCCTAGACTAGCTCTACCCTACTATATCATAGCCTAGCCTAGCCCTCCACTATGCTAGCATAGCCTAACCTACTATAGCCTAGCCTATTCTAGCCTAACCTATCCTATCCTAGTCAAACCTAGCCTAACCTACTCTAGCCTAGCCTAACCTAGCGTAACCTACTCTAGCCTAGCCTATCCTAGCCTAGCCTACTCTACTCTAGCATATCCTAGCCTAGCATACTCTAGCCTAGTCCAACCTAGCTTAACCTATTATAGCCTAACCTACTCTAGCATAGCCTATCCTACCCTAAACTACTCTAGCCTAGCCTATCCTACTCTAGCCTAGCCTATCCTAGCCTAACCTATCCTAGCCTAGTCCAACCTAGCCTAACCAGCTCTAGCCTAACCTAACCTAGCCTAACCTAGCCTAACCTACTCTAGCCTACTCTATCCTAGCCTAACCTAATCTAGCCTAGCCTATCCTAGTCTAACCTACTCTACTCTAGCTTATGCTAGCCTAACCTACTCTAGCCTACTCCAACCTAGCCTAAACTACTCTAGCCCTAGCCTACTATAACATAGCCTAGACTAGCACTACCCTACTCTAGCATAGCCTAGCCTAGCCCTCCCCTACTGTAGCATAGCCTAGCCTAAGCCTAGACTAGCACTACCCTATTCTAGCATAGCCTAGCCTACTCTAGTATAACACAACTTAGCCTATTCTAACCTACTCTAACCTGCCCTAGCTTACCTTAGCCTATTCTAGAGTAGCCTAGCGTAGCTTAGCCCATTCTATCCTTAAGTAGCCTAGTCTATTTTAGTCTATCCTAACCCACTCTAGCTTAGCCA
>APFE031447921.1:171342-182840 GCA_000404065.3 Pinus taeda | reverse complement strand
ATTGTTTGACATGTGGCATGACAGCTAGGCTAGAGCGAAGGGTAGGGATGAAAAGTAGAATGTCCAAGCATGGACGAATACCTATCTTACAGCAGAATCGACCCTCCTACATGCGCGGTCAACGAAGGTCAAAGTATAGCATGTTGGCGACAAAGGCAACAACAACAAAGCATTCTAAATTGATTTAGTTTTGTTCCTATTTGAAATCAGTTTGGGATAGAAACATTTTAAAAATCACGACATGGTAAAAGCGACAACAACCACATCATGAATGTACATTCATTTTCGAAACGTAAGGGTTGTAAGAACATATGTAAACACAGTTCTGAGTAGTCAGTAGTTGGTTATCGTTGTTTCGTTTGAAAACAGAGTTTGAACTTAATATCAAAGACATAATTGCAGTCACGATCTTTTCCTTGTTGTGTTGATTTGATAATCGGTTGATCACAGTCCAGTATACCTCTGGAACGTGGACGGGCCCTGCGTTAAATTGGTATACTGTCATTTCCTTTTCATTCGCAACTTAGGGTATTAAATGAGATTTCAATCGAATGAGTATGGTTTATGATAGTGCTTGAACAGTTCATCACTGAGATCGTGAATCGTATCCTGTAAGGGATTCGATGCTTTTTTGTTTTTTAAAGCAATGTCATGAACTCTGTTATCATTTCAAAGTATGCTTACGATTTCTGTATGTTTTTATCTTGTATGAATATTAGTGAATGCTGAGTATTTGCTGAACAGGGTTTTTATGCATAGTGTCTCTGTAAGGAGATTGAAATCTTGGTTTGCAGCGATACACAGTGTTTTAATTTGGTAAATGAATTGAATGACAGTGTTGTAATTAGGTAGATTAATTGAGTGACCTAAGTGTTTGGGTGATAGGTAACATACCTCAATCTTATGTAAAGAAGTCCTGTGACCTACCATCATAACCACTTAGCTAATAATCCTTTATGTATATATACTTTAGACGCATGCCTCTAAGTCTACGCATCCTGGTCGATAATAAATATAGCCTAGTCTAGCACCCTAGACATGACACTACAAGGAGATGATGGACCTTATTCTTCAATTGAATGATTAGTTGAAAGAGATGGAGAAGGAGTTGGCCAGCCCGATACAATTAAAACATATAAGCCTTCAGACTACCACTGCCATTCCAACAGTCACTACAGCAATACCATCCACCTTGGTAACTCCATTGGCTCCTACATCTCCACTAGCTACAATACTACTAGTTGCCACAACATCTACATCAGCAACAAGTTCGACATTAGTAAAAACCCAGCCAAGTGATGAAGAAAGCAAGTTCATCAAAGCAATGGAAGACATGTCCATTTAGACTACAAAGATAAACAAGCTTAAGGAAAAGATAACCACTCTAGAGAATGATAACAAGATTGCACATATTATGCACAAAGAAGAAGTACAGAAGTCAACCCGGTTGACTGAAAGGATGAAGAGCTTATAAAAAGAGCTAACATTAAAGGAGCCACTTGGCCAAGCCAAAGAAAAACTATGGGCCAATATCATTGACTCTGTCAATGATATTTGGCCATCCATTCAAGTCATCTTTGAACAAAGTGACTTAGTCAAAGAGGCTACAAAAGCAATACAAAGAGTTGAGGTAGAACTAGGAGACATGCCAAAAGAAGCCACTAGAATAATCCATTTCCTTAACTCTAAAAACAAATATGAGTTGTAGGAGTTGGACATACTTGACAAGACTGGAACAATACTAGAAGTAAAAAAGGTGCTCACCAAGAGGAATTTAATGATGAACCTTAAGGATAAATGCCAAACCATGCAAATGGCTATAGACAGGTTCATGGTTAAGTTTGATGATTTGAGGCAGAAAGGCCTGCCAAATCCTTTAGTGGTAAATGAAAAATTGATGCCACAAGAAGACTGCAATAGAAGGATAAGAGAGGTGGGCAAGGAATCTGGTAAATACTTCCTCTATGAAGGGGATGCATACTGGAAAGGTCCTAGATCATACATTTGAGAACCTGTTTTACCTCCAGCATGAGGTAAAACACCTTTTTGTAAATAAACCCACTTTTGCCAAGTACACATAAGCAGATGAAATTTACAGGAGGATGGTAAATATTCAATTACCAGATGCAGACACATGGGAGAATTTAAATGACTTGCTATAAAAACACATAGTCAAAGTGAAAATGCACAGTCAAAGTAAAAAGAACTGTTAGCGTGAAGACCAACAGCAAGGCAAAGAATAAACAACAAAATATCAGAGCATAAAGACAACACAACCAAATAAACAGGGACAACATACAACAGTTGAACATCTGTCTCTATCTTCTTGGATGAAGATATTTCTTTCTCCTACATAAATTCCCAAGACAATTTGGAATATTTTGTAAACTATTTTTGTATAAATACTTCATAATTCGAAGTATTGAGTATGGATTGCTATACATTTGTAGAGTTGTATTGATCAGAAACCTTAGGGTTATTGTACCAATTTTTCAAGTTAGCGGACTGGACTGAGTAATAAAGAGATTGCATTACAAGATTCATGTGTTGAGATATTATAGTGAAGTATTTTCTTTTGTCAAAATTGTTATCTTATTATGTATTTCACAAACTTACATGTTATCTAAAGTGAATGAATTAACTGGAAATTTATTTCAGAATTTGTTTAAGTACACTCTGTATTGAACAATTAATCATTTCTATGTTTTCTTCTGATATCCGGATCTGAGGATTTTTAATTGCTCTCCCATCCTGGTTGAACTCTTTCACTTCCTTCATAATCCGGCCTAAGGAACTCTTTATTACTCCTTGGATCCGATTGAAATCAACTTCACCATCCAAATTTAAGACCTGAAATTACTCTGCTACCTTGTCCTGTAGACACTATTTTTAGAACTTGATCCAGTGTTGTTTGCTTGACATTTGACCCAATAGCCCAATGGTAAAAGACATCCCTCTATCCATCTAAGTCAGTGATCTCACCACCAAATCCAAATCAAAACCCAAGTACAATCATAACTAGCCTAAAATCAAATAACTAAAACAAAGTTAAAATATAAAGAGAGAGCCCTCTCAAAGTATTAGGAAGGCTAAATCCTAATCTCAAAAGTTGGTTTGTGGTTACCTCTATCATTTCTTTCATAACAACTCTAGAGAAATTTTAATGTGATAACAGAACCCATACCATGGATCCTTTCACATAGTCCTTTTTATCTGAATGGTTGCATCCGTACCGTGGATTCATGTTTTGATACCAGAAATGTATATGTATATGCATCCTTTATTTACAGGTCTCCTAACAATGTTAGTTCTCGTCCTTGCAAAAGGTCATAAAGCATATAAGCCGTCACTCTACCTTTTTCCTTCATTCTTTAGGGGGCATCTGTTACACAATATTTTGTCACACCTCCCACACTTCCCTATGACAGACCTCATATTTCCCAAAACATGACCATCATGCAGTGTACCCATTCATATATGTTCCTCAGATCTTCCCTAAAACATTGATTAGAAAATGCCTTGAGCTTCCCCTAGAAAAAATAGCTCTAAAACCTTAATGTGAGAATCATCGACCTTATGATACTAAAAACCATGACGGTCGCCTGTTACACTATACCGGACCCACGATGGCATCACTCTGTTTGATCGTATACCTGCGATGATACCAAAAAGGTAATTTTCCTAAAGATGATGAGAAACTTCATGATCTAGAAGCTTCCACAGCGGTTACCTCGAGGTTTGTTCGGCATAGATGAGGTTGAGTTCTCCCAACTTGGCCTCTTGGTCTTATCTCTATGAGCTACCTCCTTGAGATGAGGGCCTACTCTTATCTTTGGAGAGATCCTAACTGCCTTTTTCTACCTATATATTCATCCTCTCCCATTCCCAAATGGTTGGTCTTTGTCTATTTGCACCCTTATGCTAAGATTGTGCCTATATGCTACTCATTTGGCTTGGAGAAGGAGTGCTTGGAGAGCCTAGCTTGGACTTGGACATTCATTCAAGGAAATCCTATTGACATCAAGGCTTTGTTGTATGCTTCCTCCTTTATTCTATTAATATACAATTGTTGGTTCATTTTCCATAAATGTGTATGATTATGTATCATTTATCTTAGCACTCCTTGATCTGTTAAGTAGGTTACTTTTGATTATGCTATTTGTATTTGCATGATTTTTTGTGTCTTAATCTCTTGTGTAGGTGTTCAAATGTTGTGAGTAGCAGGACCGAGCCCATGATGAAAGTGATTCAAGGTCTTCAACAAAGGAAGACGTGATAACATCAAAATGAGGTAGGCCATCTTTTTTGTCTCTTATTTCAATTGTAACTTAGGAAAGTGTCCACTAGATTGTCACGTAAGTTGCTAGTCCCACTCATTGGGCTAGAGGGATTGTCTTTGTCCGTGGAGAGGATTACCTAGAAAACAGTATCGGTATGTGGTGCCGAGCAAGGAGATGTCCAGGAACTCCATCTCATCCTGGATGTACCTGTGTAGGAAATCGTGGTAATTGAGTACCAAATGTTTCTTAGAATCCTTGATACCAAACTTCATTCGAAGGGTATGAAAAATATTGGTAAACATTAGCACGTCTTGGTCCCTTCCCTGTCGCAGTGTGGTCCACTTTATGTATTTATCCTCTCCCAACAAGGTAGTATTATTCCTTGATGACATCCTAGAACGTATCCCAAGTGGGTACTAGTTAGGGCGTACTTTCATCCTTCTGCTCACAGTAGGTTTCCCACCAATCCTTGACATGGGGGGTGGCTTTGAGAAGAGAAAAAGTAATATCTTCCCTGCTAGAAAAATCATGAACAAAAAAACATCCATCTAGCAGATTCAACCATTTATCTACGGCATCTACATCTACCTAACCCTCAAATATGGGAATGTCAAGGTTAACTTGTACCTTAAAGGGTGTGGTGCTTCCAGAGTAGCTGTTGGAAGTAGATGTATCTCCCTTGGGTAGTCGTTGAAGGATCTGGGCATAGTTGTTGATCATCGCGTCCTTTGCACTCAAGGGCTTCTTCGAGCAAGATTTTGAAAGGGTATCCTACCCCCTTGTCTTTCTTTTCTTCCCCCATGGGAGGCCGTAAGGATTTGTGAGGCTAGTCTTGCAAAGGTTTGACCAATTCAAGCCCTAACTCCTTATATCTCGACCGCGTTGGGGACATGCAAAGAAAAATAGAGAAACAGTAAACCGCTTTAATACCACTGATCCAAATTTAAAAAGGAACACAAAAAATTAAAAATGTAACCATAAATAAAAAGATGCAGCATAAATAACACTTAATTTCATTAATATCAAATACTAAAATATGCTTAGAAACAGAATGGAAATAAGGCTACCTCGGGCGATGGTAGCTTATCTCTGAGAATAGATGTGGTAGCTACATGCCTCTGAATTGTGTTACAATGAGGCTCTAAGCATATTTATTATTGAGAAACAATGGAGAACCCTAAACATCCAGAAACCTAAGTCTAGGAGATGAAGTGCCAAAACTGTAGGCCCTGTTTGGGTAAATTGGTACATCAATTTCCTGGGGTCGTAACTTTGGCATATAATCTCCATTTGGCTATCATAATACCTCGTTTCGAATATCTAAAAGAGCAGGCTGAAAAATAATAAGTTCCCTAGCTTGGGACTTTTCCGATCTCTCTGTTTTTCCTAAAAACATTGCTTAGGGCCTCAAAATGGCTCTGAAATTTCAGGGCCCGAAAAAACTTCCAAAAATAGTAAATTGTGCCACAATTAAGGAAACTGAAAAACCGAAAGAGACAGTGTTGGGGGTCCAAGTGGAATAGGAGGGAGGCCACCAATATCCACCTGGATCAGAATCTTTGTTTTTTGAATTCTTGATTGTTGTATCAATGCTTGAACCTCTTCCCTATGCTAGATAGCTTTCATTGAATTGAAAAGAATCATTTTTTCATACTAGTTTCATCATACGTGTTTAGGTGACATCAATATTTGAGCCTTAAAACCGAAACTTAATTGAAGATCAACTTAAAATTTATCTCAATTAACCTAAGGAGCATTTGGAACATTAACAAAAACATTTAGAGGTCTAGTAGAGATGTGTTCCAACATCGTTAAACATACAAGTTTTTGTTATTTTCCAGCATTTTATCCCGAGAGTGAAATCTCGTTTCACATACAAAAGTGTATAGGATTGTTATCTAGTATTTTTGGGTATATTAGAGGTGCTCCATGCATGGGAAGTATATGAGAATGCTCTCATCGAAAGGTTACACATTAGACATCATTACTACAGACTACACTCCCACATACCTTCACATATATTTTGGGAGTCCCCAATAGGTTGTTATATACCATGATACATCAAATAGAACATTCGGGGAGATTGGTTGTCATATGTTAAGTCCTTGGTTTGTCAAGGTGTATATTGCAATTCATTGTTTATTGGTAAACCCTCATGCCTAGTTGACCCCTTTTTGATTTATTTCTTTTTGTTAATTTATAAAATCAATCAACCATGGAATAACATCTTACCCGTGAAATGAAAGCTCCTTTTGTCCTCAACATTAATGATTAATTGAAAAATCATAATTAAGCCTAAATCATTCACCAACACACATTCGTGATTGATTTCCTGAAAATACATCATGGCAGAATCACGAGGAGTTCAAAACAAGACCCCGGATACACACACAATGGAGATGCTAATGTACCTAACTCACCTAGATTTGTAGGTTTCGATATTTTTGAGCCTGAATCCCTTGAAAACCAAGTTGTTGAACTTGGTCTCATCCTAAGTATCCAACCCCTTGCTTCCCGATCACCGCTAGAGTTGGTAGGCTCATCTAAGGACTCTCCTCTGGCTAGTCCTCAACCTACTTTAGAGTTCTTGCTTTTCCCTCCTAATCCAATTTTTGAATCAAATCCTACAAATCTTGTGTATTTGTCACCTCCACATCCATATAGTCCTTTTGATACTCCTAACATACATTTGAGTCCTTATCCCTAGCGACTCGGGTTCCAAACCAAGAACTCTTCCCAACCATGGAAATAGAAGGTGATAACCCACCGATAGAGTCAACACCTAAAGATATTCATGTGGAAACTTCTGGAAATCATATTCCAAGTATGGCGATTGATCCTCTATTACTTCTTCCTCCTGAAAACTTTCCTTATGTTTCTGATCCCTACATGCCAAGTGGGCCAAGTACTCCTCCTGCTTATAGTGCACCCTTGGTCCCACCGAGTTATAACTCTCTCGGATATGCTTTTTGTAGAAATTTTGAATAATATGACACTTATTCACAGAGATTATCCTGATTATACACTATTTCCAGAATGCATGCATAATAAATAACATCCTCTACGTTGATCATCAATTTACAGAATTAAAGAAACAATCGCATGCGCACATTGAAACATCAATCACACATATCAACACAATATGTAATGGGGAAAGCATACAGCTGAAAACCCCGAACTATCTATATATTATAATGATAGAGAACATGTAAAAATACATAGTACAATACTCCTCACAAGTACTTAGTACTATCTCCACCTGCTACACACAAACTAGCTCAGATCTGAATCAAGTCAGAGTTTCAAATCTCCTCCGCTGTTTGCCTGCCTCTACTGTGCAATCCAAGTTGAGAATAGATCTGATCCAAGTTCGAATTCCCTTGGCTTGTACTGCGTAATCCTCATTGGCAATCTCAATCAATGATTTTGCAAATCTCATGCACAACTATAGTCACAACTGATAGTAGTCTCACCCTTTCACCCACCTCTAACACTTGTCTCCATTGAACTGTCCATGCACTGAGTTAACTGATGTATTCTTTAGTTGATTTATGAGCTAATAATTAGTGAATTAATTAATAATTAATTCACACCACTCATCACTAGTGTATTTGGCAGTTAGACTAAATACAACTAGTTCAACTAAGTCAAACTAAACACAACTCCATCAACTCCTCAATCAACTCCACCAAACTTAATCACTTGAGTTCTAACTGAAGTCCATCATGCAATAGTTCAACTAACCCATAGGAAAAGTGTATTTCCTTCTGGAAGTTGCATGTGCCACATCCGTAGCTCG
Organism: Pinus taeda; assembly: GCA_000404065.3. Classification (NCBI taxonomy): domain Eukaryota; kingdom Viridiplantae; phylum Streptophyta; class Pinopsida; order Pinales; family Pinaceae; genus Pinus; species Pinus taeda. The sequence goes on along the minus strand of APFE031447921.1, from coordinate 174,761 downwards.
AATTGAAGTGCTGCAAGAGGATAAGATAATGTTTATAGTCCAAATATTATTAAGAGCTAATAATATTCAACTGTTCTATTTTTTGACTCGCAGACTAAAAATAGACTCCTTCCATATGTCTAAAAATAGAGGTCCATCTATTTTTTCCAACATGACCAATCATCCATAAATAGCATCCTACAACTCATAGACCATGATCCATATGTCTAAAAATAGACTTTGTGCCAAAAATAGCCTGCAGCCCACTAGTGAGGCGACTTCTTTTCACTAAGCTCCATCATCTTGTTGCATTTTCAACACTCCCTCTCAATAAGATATGGATTATCTACAACCCCTATCCTGCCTCTGTGGTATTCGAATTTGCTCCTGGTGAGCATCTTGGTCAAGATATCAGCATCCTGATCCTCCGTGGGAATGTATGAAAGTAACATGATTCTCCGCTGCACACAATCTTTGATATGATGGTACCTGATGTCGATGTGTGACCTGAAAAAAATGACCAGGATCTTCCTCATCCATATAGACTCGCATGCAGCCAAACTTTCTGCCATATACTCGGCCTCTGCTGAACTGAGTGCCACGAATCTCTGCTTCCTGTTGTACCAAGAAACTGCTGTCGACCAGATACTGAAGATCCCTCCAGATGTGCTCTTTTTGTCCGTTGGGGTCCCTGCCCAATCTACATCCGTGAAGCCACATAGCTTCACCTCATCCTCTTTTCTGTAGCACAATCCATATCCCTATGTGCCTCTAAGATAACGCAATACATGCTTTCCTGCCTTCCAGAAGGGCTTGGTTGGCTTAACCATAGCTTGTGAAAGCTGGTTAACAGCATAGCATATATCGGGTCGTGTATTGACTAGATACATAAGCGACCCCACCAACTGTCGATAAACAGTTCCAATCCCAGGAAATAATGAAGGAGGCCCAAGTCCTTCATCCAACTCTCAGGAAGAGGAGTATCAACAGGCTTGCAGCCATGCATGTTGAACTTCTCCAGTATCTCCTGGGCATACTTACCCTGAGAAACAAATAGTCCATCACTGCGCTGCCAAATTTCCAATCCCAGGAAATAATGATCTATCCATTTGTACCAAGCACGAGGTGCTTGTTTCAACCCATACAACACTCTCTTGAGCCTACACACATGCGACTCGTTGCTGAAGGTCTCGAAACCTTCGAACTACTCTATGTACACCTCCTCCTCAATGACTCCGTTGAGGAACGCAGTCTTCACATCCATCTAATGGATGTGCCACCCCATTTGCGCTAAGAGAGCAAGAATCATTCGTATGGAAGAATACCTTGCGACAGGTGCAAAGGTCTCCTCATAATCGATCCCCTCTATCTGTGAGAAGCCTCGGGCAACAAATCTTTCCTTGTACTTCTCCACACTCCCGTCAGCTGCTTGCTCCACTTTGTAGATCCATCTCGAACCCACCACTTATTTCCCCTCCAGTCTTGGGACAATCTCCCATGCAATGTTTCTGACAATCGAATCATACTCTTCCACCATGGCATCTACCCATGCGGGATCCTCCACAGCTTCTTCGAAAGAGGATGGCTCAGTCACGACACATTTGCTCACAGGAGCCATGTATCCAGTGTACCGATCAGGTGACTGTCTCTGTCTGCGCTGTGCTGTAGGTGGTCCTACAACCTTCTCTGCATCTTGAGCCAGTCGCTCAGCTTCTGTACTACGCTTTCGCCCTGTGATGGTTGGCACTGCATGAGTGGTCTCTTCCACTCCATGAAATTCATCTTGTGGTTGATCCACATCCTGAAGCTCATCCTTAGGAACTAATAGCTCCTCATCTGCATGCAAGTGTGGCTCCCTCTCAAGCGAACACTTCATGGATTTCTCTTCCTGAAATTTGATATCCCGTCGAACAACAGTCTTGCGACTGTCTGGCAAATACACATGATAGTTGTGGGGTGTATTAGTGTACCCCACAAATATTCCAACCTCTGCGGTCTATTCCAGCTTCTTTCGGGCATCCTTCGTCACATGCATGTAAACAGGAGAACCAAAAATCCTCAAATGGGAAATATCAGGCCTCTTACTAGAATAAGTCTCCTCGAGTGTACTCATGCCAAGTATCTTATGAGGACAATGGTTATGCACATATACTGCAGTATTTCATGCCTCTGCCCACAAGTGAAGGGGTAGGCCCTGGTCATGCAACATCACCCGTGCAGCACCCACGATCATTCTGTTCTTCCGCTCAGCAACCCTGTTCTACTGTGGGTTATGGGGAGCTATGAGCTCTCTTCAAATCCCTTATGTGCTGCAGAAGTCCTTGAACTCGCCAGAGATGAATTCACCACCATTGTCGCTCCTAAGAGCCTTCACCTTCTTCCCCGATTCCTTCTCGACCAGTGCTTTGAACTCATAGAACTTTGAGTATGTCTCACTCTTCTTCTACATGAAGAAGGTCCAGCACTTTCTAGAGAAATCATCAACAAAGATCACATAGTACTTGTGCTTTGCTTTCGAAGCTACTGAGAAAGGTCCACACACGTCTGTGTGAATTCTCTCAAGGATCGTCGTGGCGTGACTATCCTTCTCGTGAAAGGTGGCTTTCACAAATTTTCCCAAATTACACCCCTTGCACTGATCTGACTGTGCAAGAGTGCCTTTAGAAAGCCCATTGGAAATCTGCTGCAGTATCTTCAAAGCTCCATGGTGAAGGTGGCCCAATCTCCAGTGCCACAGCTCGCCATCATCCTGGCTCACCACTCCTTTTGCCTTGCATGCCATTGCTGTGCAGCCATCTACATGCAATTGATAAAGGTTCTTGACTCAAACCCCTATCTTCCAGGTTTCTCCAGTTGTCTTACTGCGCAGGAAAGCCTTTCCCTCGCTGAAGACAACATCATACCCCTTGTCTTCTAACATCGCCACAGAGATAAGATTCTTCTTCAATCCTAGAACATGCATCACTTCCTTCAATACGAAGGGTTTACCAGGCTCCCTCTCAAAGGAAATGGTACTGATACCAGTGGCACTGTATCTACCATCATCGCCCATCTCGATGTGCACTCCAAGATCATTCTCATCCAGATCAGAAAACAAATCTCGATCTCCTGTCATGTGAAAAGATGCACCACTGTCTAAGAACCATACCAATCCCATCACACTTGATACTAAGCATGCGATTAGCGAAAAATCTAGCTCAAACTGCGAGGCTAAGGCCTCTCCCTCTGCAGATCCATCAACTTGCTTATTTTTCTTCTTCTACGGACAATTTGTGGCATAATGTCTGTGCTGGTGACAGTGAAAGCACTTCACCTTGGACATGTCCTGCTTCTTGTCTTTCGCACTGGAATGAGAAGCTTTCTTGTTCTTCCCCTTCTTTGCTTTGGCAGCCAAAGCGCAATTTTCTTCATCAGATGCCTTTGATGAAGATCCGTCCCTG
>APFE031447921.1:45628-171322 GCA_000404065.3 Pinus taeda | reverse complement strand
TCCCATCCTGGCAATTTCTCTTGACCATTGACAGAGTCTTGATAGGAATGCCAACTCTTCGAAAGACCAAGGAGAGCCAAGCTCACCAAGTCCTCATCATCGACAGTCACCGCCACACTTCCCAGCTCATCCCGACATTGGGTGAACTTCATGAGATACTTGGGCATACTGTCTCCATTCTCACACTTAATGTTTCTTAGTTTATCCTTGAGCACCAACTTCCTCTAGTCGCTCTTGCTTTGGAATAAATCTGTCAATGTTTTCCACATCAAGTATGGAGAAGCCTTTCCATGCAGGTTGGATACAATGTGATCCTTCACGCCCTCCAACAGAATCCTTCGACACTTTGCTATCTTCTTTTGCCAAGCCTCAACTTGAGCAGCATGAGTAGGCTTTGGGACTTCAGCATCTATGAACTCCTTCAACCCATTGTCATCTAACACTGCCTCCATCATGTCTTTCCATGCAATATAATTCGAGCCGCCTTCAAGGGCATACTCCAATCGCAATCTGTTGAAATACATTTCAACTTCGACACTAAGAAAACACTGCTGCAAATTCGAATTCCACCAGCTCAAAACTCAATCACTTCTGATCTGAAATTTGTGAGAACAAAATATTTCTCGTATAGAGATTGAATGTATGGGCATTTACTGGATATCTCACCTTCCAAAAGAAGTTTGAATCTAGAGGCTACCTGGCCCAATTACAGACTCTGCCTAAAGAAATAAAATGTAATCACTTTCTGAACAATAGATCTAATGATCAACTTCCCTCTCATACCATGTAGAAATTTTGAATAGTATAACACTTATTCATAGAGATTATCTTGATTATACACTATTTGCAGAACGTATGCATAATACATAACCTCCTCTACCATTGATCATCAATTTGCAGAATTAAGAAACAATCGCATGTGCACATTGAAACATCAATCACACATATCAACACAGTGTGTACTGGGGAAAGCATACAGCTGAAAACCCCAACTATCTGTATATTATGATGATAGAGAACATGTAACAATAGATAGTACAATACTCCTGACAAGTACTCAATATTATCTCCACATGCTACACACAAACCAGCTCAAATCTGAACAAGTCACGGGTTCAAATCTCCTCCATTGTTTGCCTACCTCTATTGCGCAATCCAAGTTGAGAATAGATCTGATCTAAGTTCGAATTCCCTTGGCTTGTACTACGCAATCCTCATTAGCAATCTCAATCAATGATTGTGCAAATCTCATGCACAGCTATAGTCACAATTGATAGTAGTCTCACCCTTTCACCCACCTCTAACACTTGTCTCCACTAAATTTTCCATGCACTGAGTTAACGGATGTATTCTTTAGTTGATTTCTGAGTTAATAATTAGTGAATTAATCAATAATTAATTCACACCACTCATCACTAGTGTATTTGGCAGTTAGACTAAATACAACTAGTTCAACTAAGTCAAACTGAACACAACTCCATCAACTCCTCAATCAACTCCACCAAACTCAATCACTTGAGTTCTAACTAAAGTCCATCTTGCAATAGCTCAACTAACCCATAGGAAAATCGTATTTCCTTTTGGCAGTTGCATGTGCCACATCCGTAGCTTGAACTGAAGTGCTGCAAGAGGATAAGATAATGTTTATAGTCAAAATATTATTAAGAGCTAATAATATTCGATTGTTCTATTTTTTTGACTGGCAGTCTAAAAATAGACTCTCCCCATATGTCTAAAAATAGAGGTCCATCTATTTTTTCCAACATGATCAATCATCCATAAATAGCATTCTACAACTCATAGACCATGATCCATATGTCTAAAAATAGACATAGTCCAAAAATAGACTTTGCACCAAAAATAGCCTGCGGGCCCACTTAGTGAAGGCGACTTCTTTTCACTAAGCTCTGTCATCTTATTGCATTTTCAACACTCGATATTGCAGATAGGATCCTCGCTGTAGGCCTTTTTGAATAATTTCACAGGTTCTCCAGAGATAGCCTCCTGTGATGTATGAATGTTTCCTAATTCATCCTTGATCTCCTAAATGGCATTTACCTCCCTCCTTTTATTTGCAAACCTGTGAAAAAATTTGTTGTTTTTATCTCCCTCTCTGAGCCATAATGCACGACTTTTGAGCCTCCAAGTGGGCTCTTCTTCTTCCAATATCCTCTGTTTTCTCTTTTCTAATCTCCATATATGATTTCTGATATTGGATGACATGGAAGGTTCCTGACGAGCATAGATAAGTACTCCAGCTTTTTGCAAATTTCCTTTAGTTCCTTTCTATTGGAGGCCAATTTCTCTTTTTGCCATTTTTTGACCTCTTTTCGGAGAAAATGAAGGCGGTCTAGAAAATTCCGGGAGGAATCATTATCCTGTCTAGGGGATAACTTCCAAGTATCATTTATAAATTTGTTGAAATGAAGGCCGGTAAGCCATGAACAATTGAACTTGAAAGGATATCCAAACCTATGTCTAGCATGATTCCATTGAATAGAGATGGTGCGATGATCAGATATGAAAGATGGTATGATGTTCATTGAAAGAGAGCCATATCTTTCAATCAATCGTTCATGGAAGATAAACCTGTCTAGTCCTTTTGCCAAAAAAGCATTGTGGATCTCCCATTGTCCCAAGTTGGTCCTTGACATACAAGCAGGATATCAATAAATTTATGTTGCATAAATGATTCCCGAATAAATCTCCCCATCGAATCAAATTTTCTGCCATTGCCCCAAATTTCATCATTACAAAAAGTGCAGTTAAAATCACCGCCAATTATCAGAGAATCAATTTCAAGCAATTCAGAGGAGAGTATATATTTGCAGAAAGGGAATCAGTTTTTATATGTAGAATAAATGTTCAATATGTGAATGGGGTTTGAAGAGCCATGGAAGTGTGCCAGAACAAGAATGCCAGCGAAGCATTGAAACACAACAAACTTGATCCAATTAGGATCCCATAAAACAGCTAATCCTCCAGACGTGCCTACAGCATTTGAAGCAACCATGTGCCACGATAGTAGCATCCTTCTGAAATAAGAAATAGTTTGTGAACTGTCATGCATAGTTTCCTGAATAAGTAGCATTTTTGATTTAGAAGAGGCAAAAAGATTTTTATGGGCCAGAAATTTGGGGTCAGCTCCTAGGCCCCGAATGCTCAATGATAGAATGCCAATCATATGAGTGCAATAGAAGGATGGCATGCTCTAAGAGGCCTATTATCAGGTATGTTTGCAGCAACGATTTCAGTGACATGTATGTCAATTAAGGAGAGATCCCGGGTAGAAGAATCCTATCTTCCCTTACTTCCCAGAAAATGTCTGCTACCACGCTTCTCTTTGTGGTGAACAGTTATGTTTCCAGCCGAATTAGGGCTAATGTGGGGCGAGGGGGTAGGGTTGGGATGATGAATAGTTAAAGGCTGAAGTTTCAAAGACACTCTATTTAGAAGGAGGTCAATATCCTGGCCGAACAAGTTATGGAGAGAGGATGGAGGGGACAGTGGAGGAGAAATAGAAGTGAGAGGAGCTTTTCCTTTGCGGACAAATAAATGACCCAGGGAAGGAAATAAGGGGGACAACGCTCTGATTGTAGACTTTTTATTTACACAAGAGCGCCCGAGCAAAGGGGAAGTAGGGTATGTGTGAAGGCGAGGAGTGTGAGAGGATGGGGACTGGGGCGAAGAGGATATGTAATGAATATGGGCAGACGTAGGAATAATGGATGGAGGCTTAGAGGATGAAGGAGGGAGGGGAATCTCAGGGTCTGGTTCGTTCATAAGGCGGAGAGGGATTAGAGAAAACCGTCATATTAGTGGGCAGGTCATGTAAAGACTGCGATGGAGATTTAGAAACGGTGGAAGACCTAGGCCGTTCAACAGAGCGATTGAAATGTCGACATATAGGATCGACTTATACAGATCTTGAATGTGGACTGGAAGATCGATCAAGGGAGCAGACTTTCGGCGAAGATTGGACGTCCTTAATTAAAACAGGGGGCTGGAATTTCTCCATGGAGATAGGCCAATCGTTAACCAAAAAATCTCTATCATGTGATGGACCAGGAGAAATGATAGTAGGGGGTTTTCTCCTCAGCGTACAACCAGGGCGACGAGGACAATTAGGAAAGAGGTGACCAGTTTTGTGGTAGTTTGAACACCTAAAGGGGATTCCCCAATAATCTAATCTTTGTTGAAATTTGGAAAGATCCCAATATAGATCAATGGATTATGGAAAGTCCCCTCTAAACTCTTTTTATATAAGAATCCAGGCTACCCATTTGTCTTTTGCCCCAATACACCTGGGATCGACAAATATGAAATGCCCAATAACATTCCTAATCTTCTCCAGAGATTCTTTGGTCCATAATTCAAGGGGTAGACCAGGTAATTTTAACCAAATGTAGTTATTTTGGGGCGTGCATCGAAGTGGATCAAAACCAATAAACCACCTGTGAAGAGCTAAAAAACTCTTCTCTTTCACCCAGGGTTTCGAAAATATAATTTCCAAGTCTCGAACTCGTAGAAAATGGAAGCTACACCAGTTGAACCATAATCCCAGTTAATAATCATAATTTAAAATCATGTGACGATGTATCATCCAGAACCAATACATTTTAAATCATATTTAAATTATATTCAGTTTAAAATTAAAATTAATGAATTTTAAATCCTATTTTAATTGCTCAGTCAGTCAGAGTACTTCAATGAGTTACAATTAAAAATTGCCACCATCAAGATCTTTTAAATTTTTCAACAAAATTGTTGCGCTCCCCGTTAATCGCAGTGTTGATCCAACGCTCCCGTGTGCTTCGTGGCATGTGCTTAAATCTAGCGACGTGTCTGTTTATTAACACCTGCGGGTTTTGGTGTATCGGCAATCGTGTCTCCAATAAGTGGTATTAGAACACCTAGCTCACATTGAGGGGAGAGATTGTTGCGCTTCTTGTTAATGGCGGTGTTGATCCAATGCTCCCATGTGTTTCGTGGCATGTGCTTAAATCTAGCAATGTGTCTATTTAAAATTTACCCAAACTTACACTGATTTTTGATGTGTTTTTATGGAAATTTAAGAATTAGTAAAGCTTGAAATTTGAAAACATTATTTGCTTCCCATTTCGGAGTGTCTTCCAAAGCAGCAAACCAACCAAACGAATTTATTTTGACTTATTCCAACCAAAGCAAATGGAAAAATTATTTTTTAACTAAGGCATGCCAAACGTCCTCCCCCACCATCCAAGTTATGCTCCACATTAACAAAGCTCATAAAGGGCATTCGGCTCCACCAAAGTAAGAAAAATCGGAGATAAATCAGAGGCGAATTCAATGGTCTTGCAATAGCAGTTGTAATTAACGCAGAGATAGAGTTAGTGCTCAAAATGATTTTGTTAAAGTTTCATAACCATGACACTACAACATTCTTTGATCCAACAGATATGTCCGAGAGGTTGAAACTGAGCAGTAATTCGTATAGAAATAACAAACGAGATTGTTTAGATGGAAAAAAATATGGATTAACCCACAATCATTAGAGCAATTTTTTTTGCAACGCTAGTCTACTTCCACGACGGAGCCATAGGTACTGTAGAGTAAGAGATAACTCAATCAGGTTGAGAATACAAAGGCTGTTAATTTCCATGCTGAAGGTATTCATCCGATCTGATTTATAGTGCCCCTCTCAGGCAGTGAATTATCATTTTCAAGTTTATTTTCAAAAATTAAATAATTCCTTTATTTATTTACATTTTAACAATTATTATTTTCTGCACAAAATCACAAGCTATCTGAATATAATTTACATTTTCATATAGTTATAAACATTGAAAATTTATATCTCTTTCCTTAAATTAGTTCCTTTCCTCACCTCTAAATACTTCATACATCTCCGCTTGTAGCATATGTCAATTGGATGATGCTCTTTGATTGTGAGAGTAATGAGATATCTATCCTTTTTTTTATGTTGTTGCTGGTAGGTGATATTATGTCGGTGCTGGGTTGGTGATATTATGTTTAGGGATAAACATTGAAAATTTATATCTCTTTCCTTAACTTAGTTCCTTTCCTCACCTCTAAACACTTCATACATCTTCCTAAACATTGAAAATTTATCTCTTTCCTTAACTTAGTTCCTTTCCTCACCTCTAAACACTTCATACATCTCCACTGTAGCATAAACACTTCATACATCTCCACTGTAGCATATGTCAATTGGATGATGCTCTTTCATTGTGAGAGTAATGAGATATCTATCTTTTTTGTTGGTGCTGGTAGGTGATATTATGTTGGTGTTGGGAAGGTGATATTATGTTCAGGAAAATGCTGGGCAGGTGATATTATGTTGGTGCTTGGCAGGTGATATTATATTTAAGAAAATAAAATAAAATAGAATAATTTTTTCTTGAATTTAAGGAAAATTATAGTAAATTGATTTTTAAAATAATCAATTTTTATTTATAATATCATATGTTGAATTATAATTATAATTTCATGAAAATAATATACAATATATTATTCAATTTTATTCGTATGTTGAATAATTATGGGTTTTTATTTTTTTGAAAAATTACTTGAATAGATGAGATGTAATAAAAAGGAATTTTTTGATCATTTTTTTTCTTCAAAAATTAAACCTAAATTTTACATTGTTGTTTGTATTTTACTAAAATTCTACTACCTTCACTCTTACCAAATTTATTGGTGAGTAGATATTTACCAAAAGGGATTACAAACTATCATAAGAACATGTCTAACCATAAACAGAAAGAAACATACAACCAAAAGATTTGTAAGATCAAATACAACCCAAAACTATTATGGATTAGTACATCTAAAAGACTTGTAAGATTAAATACAACCGAAAACCATTATGGATTAGTATCGGAGCAAGATTCTCTCTGGTCTAGAACCTAGTGATGGTAAAGGTCTGAATTCATAATGCATATGCTTCTCCATGTGAGCCATTCTGCCTTCAAAATGATCCATTTTATCCTCAATGTACCACTGACCCCATTGCAATTAAGACAACTTATCTTGCATCTAACATTGATTGGTTAGAGATAATTCATGAAAGAGATTAGCCCATTATTGTCATCATGACTATCCCTACTCATTTGTTCGACAAACCTAGTGAGATTAGTAAGCTTTTTTCCAAAAGTTTTGGTGGCTTATCTCAACCTCATAAATGCTTGAAGGATTGGTTGGGTTGGGGTCTATAGCCTCTCCCTTGCCATAATCCTCCAAGTTGCTTCTACCATACTAGCCTCATTCACCAGCTCCTTTTGTGACTCTGGCACATTAGCATGACATTATGGGTTGCTCAAAGGAATAAAATGCCAACCAAACTTCACCAAACACACTTGACTACTCAATGCATAGGACGACACCTAGTGAGCAACAAACACCCACCAACACCATCCCGATAATATTTGGGTAATTGAATGCATTCACTTGGTAGATGTGCATTATATAACCCCCAAATGTCAACCTAAGAGTTGAAGACGACACAACAAGAAGAAGCCTAGGAAGTCAAACCACTTCCACAAACTAAACGATAGGACACCTAAAACCACTGTAAAGCCAAAAGCAAAAGCATACCCATTAACACCATCAAAGACCCTTGAGCTTGAATTAAACTAATTTTGGTGATTCCTCCCAAATTTAGAGAAATAATGCCAATTGGATAATTAACACTATTGTGAGAGTGGCCACAAGAGAAAGAGAGATGGCTTTGCTCTCTTAGCATACAACCCCATACCAAAACATATAGAACCTAGTTTTCCACATAGAACTCGAAACTACTAGATGCACATCATTTACAATTGAAAGCCAAAAATGCCAATGCCCAAATTAACCATAAGGACATCAACTCCGTAGAATTGAGCAGAGAGATGGCTAAAAAATACCTTGATAATGTTCTCGAAAAATAGAGAGGAGTTCAGTTAACCAATTATTGAATAGGAGCGGAATGCAAGCTCTGAATAACCAACTTTTATTTGAAAATGTAAGCATTGAGAAGTTCTAACAACGGGATCTAGCATATATACCACAAGTAGAGTATGTTATCACCCCTCTCACTCTAGAAAAACAAAGATGGCTCATGACCACGGATGCCTGAGTAATTTTGTTTCACCTTGTTTCTTAGCAACACTCTCTAGTCTACAAAAATACTAGCGCTCTATAACAACTACATGGATGCAGAAATGAGGACCTTGTCACCATAAAATGTTTGGACCCAAATAAAATGTTTAGATCTCCATATCACTCCAGCCACTCCACCGACGTGTAGGAGAACTTAACCATCACCATATAAACCATCACCATAGATTTTATAAATGCCACACACATCGTTGCAAGGGGGAGGTGTACCATGCCACCGTGCCTTGATGACTAAGGGAGGTAACCTCATCGCAGTACTCATTCACTCCCATGCGGGATGGATCAAATAATTCTAATTTTTGTAGTTAATTAGTTTTTTATTACTTTATTTCAATTATTTCAACAATAACACATTGGTTCCATAATTCTTAGTGTAGAAAAATGGGATTAAAGAAAATAAGATAAAAAGTAAGATTATAAAAAATAGGATACAATTTAACTTTAAAAATCTAATAATATTGAGCCTATCAATATTAATCAACAATTTCATTAATACTGTTGCACTAGCTTTTCAGTCTATGTTATTAGTTAAATGAATAAATTGATAAAATATATAATACAAAAAAGATTGAGATAAGTTTATTTCATGTTGTAATTTAATTTTTAGAACATATTATTTTGTATATCAAAACCATTCAGCTATCTTTATTTCCATAATATTTTAATGCCATGTTAGATACATTTTAATTTTCATTTATTATAAGTCAATATATTATTTATTTTTAGGTATATGGTTATTTTATTTTATTATTTTGATATTTTGCCCTATAAACAGCGTCTCAAAACACCATAAACATAATATTAAAAAATATTTAAGATTCAATTTTAATAAAAAATTTCAAATACTGAGATTCCCATTATTAAAACACCCTCTTAATAAAAATGGATTTACAATTTAAATACTATACCAGCATTCCAAAATTTATTAACATTTTCACATACAACAAAATATTGAAAAACTTATATATTTTCCTTCGAACACTTCAAACTTCAATTGAAGAATGTTTTTTAATTATCTTCCATTGTGAGAGTAATGAAGTTTCTCTTTTCTAGGTTGCTTGTGGGTAAAAAGTGAAGTTTTAAGTTAATTTTGAAATTGTTTTGTAATTACAATTTAAATAAACTTGAAAACCAAATAATATCATTGTATTCTTATCACATATTATATTAACATCTTCTTAATAATACAAGGGACAAACTTATCTGATATGATAATTTACAGAACCTTCAAATTCTATTAACTTACCACCCATATGATTTAAATAACATCCTTTAAATTAATTTTAATCTATAAACTTTGTATATTCATCTTTTATATAGTTTTGTATTTGTTCAATATGGACACTCAATAAAAGTTTGCTCTCTCCTGTTGGTGGTTTCATAGCAAACTTGAAAAATTACTCTTTTACCCCACCCACTCCGCGCTTGGTCGTTCGGCTATTAATTCCACGATAGCATGTGTCAACTGGAGTATGTTATTTCATTTTTTCAGTATTGAGGAAACCTGGCTTAGTTATATATAGAATTCTTTTTCAAGATTTTTTCAACATAATCATGTCATGAGATTAAAACTCTGTAAAGAAATGATCATTAAAACCTTCCAACAGTTTTGAATAAATATCATTAACATTACAGGAATTTATTTCATTGTAAAGGTCATAAAATTTATCCCTTTGCAATGCTGTCTAAATATTATGTAAGTCAAAGTATGGCAAAACCTTGAATTGAACCATAATCCTTATAAATAATAATAATTTAAAGTAATGTGAAGATTTATACATTTTACATCGTATTTAAATTACGATTTAATTTAAAATGAAAATTGATAAATTTTAAATCCCAATTAAATTGCTCAGTCAGTCTCAGTACTTCACTGAATTACAGTAAAATTGCCCATCATTAAAATCCTTTCAACTTTTAAATTAAGAAAGTGAAGCTATTATCAATTTAGTTGTCATTAGTCAGATATTTTGGAATTTTTTCTAAGGGATTTTTACGTATAATTTTTCTAAAATTTGGTAGGAATTTAAAGAAATCATAAGTTTGATGGATAACATTTACACAATGGAAGTGCCCCACTGGTATTTCAGGTACTGATCAATATATACAGTCAAAAAAACCAGTTTAAATAACACAAATCAAGATTTCATATCATTTTTCCTGCCAGATTCTAACACCAGAAAATCTAAAAAATCCCACTAAAAACAACTTATATTTCAATTACTAAATTAATCACTTGATTACTTCAGTAAATTGCAATAAAATTACTCACTATTAAAATAATTCTAACACTCCGAAACTCTCCGAAAAATTAAGAAATTGAGATGATAAATTATATTTGTATTAATCAAAATTGAGATGATAAATTTTATTTCAATTAATCAGTCACTCATTACTTCAAAAATTGGTCACCGTCAAGAAACTGAGGCGATTATATTATATTTCAATTACTCAGTTAGTCACTTGATTACTTAACTGCAATTATTACTTCACTGAATTGCAGTATAATTGCCCACTATTAAAAAAATTCAACTCTGCCAGAAAAATTAACATGATTAAATTATATTTCAAGTACTCACCCATTCGATTGATTACTTCAAAGATGGCTCGCTATCAAAACTTCTAATTCTCTCTCAAAAAAAAAGTAAGACATATATGAAATATATAAGTTCAAAATAAAACGAAGATAATTTTCCAAAATTTCCAATGCCAACTTTAAGAAAATGAAAATGGTAAATACTTAGTACGTACATTCCTGGGATAACTTTGAAGCGAAATAAATCATGTGGTAATGAATTATTTAACATTGAGATTTATCCCTGAGGTTTGATGTTTTTATACTGTTTTTATTGAAACTAAAGAATTAGTAAAGATTAAACTTTGAAAATATTATTTGCTTGTCATTGAAATTAAAGAATTAGCACAGATTAAACTTTGAAAATATTATTTGCTTCTCATTTCCTAGTCTATTCCATAGCAGCAAGACAAACCAGACATTTTTATATTGCCTTATTCCAACCAAGGCATTTGAAAGAAAATATATTTTAACTTGAGGCATGCCAAACGTCCCCCCACCATCCCAATTATGCCCCCCATTATGAGAGCTGATAAAGGACACTAGGCTCCACCAAATTAAGAAAGATCGGAGATGGATCACAGGCAACTTAAATGGTTTTACAATTGCAGTTATAATTAACGCAGAGATAGAGTTAGTGTTCAAATTGATTTTGTTAAAGTTTCATAACCATGACACTACAATATTCACTCATCTAACAGATATGAGAGGTTGCAAGTGAATAATAATTTATATAAAAATAACAAAGTATGATATGTCTGAGAAGTTGTAATTGAAACAGTAATTTGTATAAAAATAAAAAAAATATGATATGTCCGAAAAATTATAATTGAAACAGTAATTTGTATAGAAGTAACAATTCTAGATGGAGAAAAAAAAATGTGATTAACACACAATCATACCAGCAGGTTCTCTTTGCTATGCTAGTCTACTTGCAACCTGCTAATATAAGCTAATTGATCCACACGCATAATTGCAGGGTTCTATCTGTTGTACTTGTGAGTCACTGGTGTAGGATAATAGGTCATTCAATTCTGTTGAGAATTCATAGGCTCCCATGTTGTTAATTTCCATGTTGAAGGTATTCATCCAATCTGATTTATAGTGCCCCCTATCAGGTGAGCTAGATGCAGAAAAAACCAGTGAATTGTCATTTTTAACTGATGCTGCAGGCCGGTTTTCTTGTTTTATATAATTATCCATGTGCCTTGCATGCATGAGTGCTGGATTGGCTGATGTCTCATAGAAAATCTGGCTTGCACTGTCCAAGTTATATTGACAATAACCAGGAAACTGCTGTATCTGTGAAGTGTTAATGCAGTTGGATGCCTGTACTGAGGAGCTGGTACTGATCATAGTCATTTTATTCTTTGAATGATAATCGATCAGAATTTCTTCAGGCTTCTGCAGCAGCTCCCCAAGACAAGAAATATGGTCCAACACTTCTTGATCAAGCTGGATTTGTCGAGGATTCAAGTGAGACGTAGCTGGTTCTGAACTTGAATTCGATTCAGTAATTGTTGAGCCACAGTTTTGCTCGAACATCTGAGACATTACTCCAGGGCCGAAGTTAGAGCAACAGACATCGATATCGATATTCACATGCTGAGCTTGCTGAGGTTGCTGTGGCCCATAGATATTTGGGCTTGTAATGGCCTCTGACGTAGCATAGCTTTGCAGGGGGTGGCTTTCTTGTTTTGCTGCAGCAGGTAGATGAGTTTGATGACCCTTGCGTTTGTTTAGCTGAACTTTCTTCTTCAGCTTTGTGTTCCAGTAGTTTTTGATATCATTATCTGTTCTCCCTGGTAACTGGGCAGCAATGATAGACCACCTGAAGAATGCATGTCGGAATTCTAAGGTTAGGTGTTGTGTTTGAATAAAAAAACTAGAAAAGGATTTTGCAGATGAATGTGAAGCTGTTCATTTTTTTAAGACTGGTTGATTCTATTTTACCTGCTACCAATAGTATTATAGAGGCTACAGATGATGTTAACTTCTTCTTCTGAGAACCCTCCATGCCTTATATTCGGCCTCAAGTAGTTTAACCATCTAAGTCTACAGCTCTTTCCACACCTTCTCAAACCTGTATTCAGACAGAAAAAATTAGGACAAATTTGTTTTAAAAGGTCATATTTTGACTTTGAAATGACAGGAATACACAAAAGGATAACAGTTCTCAATTCACTTTCCTGTTCTTTGACACTATAACTAAGACCATGAAATCTGATAACCTTAGGCTGCATTGTATCTACCGTAACCGATGTTTATAAACACAATATCTCGGTCTGATGAATGGTTCAATCTGTTTCATTTGAAAGATGGAACGAGTGCACAAGGGACCAAATGCCAAACACTAATTGTTATGTTGGTTCAGGTAACTGGACTACGTGAAGTTATTGGCACTTCAGGTTTATAACAATCTATAGTATTAATTCATAGTATTCATGTAGAATATATTTTGTTTAAAACAGAAAGATTCCAACTAAATTTGTCCAGGTCAACAATCTCCATATTTCATGATCCTAACACTAATATCATATCTATGAAACTGACTGAATACAAATGCAGATGCTAAAAATGTCCACTATTCCCCTTAACAAATCAATCAAGCAGATATCTGGTATTGAATATCTAAAAACCTGAACCTTGCAGGAATCCTTAAATTAGATATACATGTAATTCTAGCCACATCATACAAAACATAGAAACCTAAACACACTGATAATGCTGAGCCCATAGATGTGCAGTACTGACGTTAAAATTGTCAACACATGTAAAAGAAAAATCCCAACATGTTCAAAGGAACTAAACAGAGGGATAATTCTTACACAGATATACAAATCTTCTGGGACTTCAATGAGACAATCATCTGCTTGAAGATTAATACATCTATGGCCTTGGAGTAATGAACACTACCGTTAGAAATCTGAAAGAAAATTAGAACAGATAGCCTATCTATTCTATTTTCATATTGATTCATTTATATATGAAGAGACCATACCAACTTTCTTAGGTAGAGCGATCCAGTTGCCTCCAGTGCCATACTTGGCTATATATTCCTTGAGCTTAAAGTCCTCTTCTGGAGACCATGGCCCTTTCTTCACATTAGCTTTGTCACAGCAAGGGGCTTTACCCATCTCTTCAGATTACTACTATCAATTGATCTTCAAAGGTGGTCTTATGGGAAGGTAGGATCAAGTTTAGGGAACCCAATAAAAGGGGTCTTCAGTTCCAGAAAGTATTGCAAGCCCTGAGACCTCCTAAAAAGGGTCTCTCCCCATCTTTTCAGATTGCTCTGGAACTAACTGGCTTTGAAAGATCTTATGGGTTATGATAAGTTTAAGGAACTGAATAAAGGGCTTTTCACTACTAGAAGGTATTGAAAGTTATCAGATTTCGTTGGTTTCAACTGCACAGACCCGGGCCTTTGGAAAACATTTCTGTCGACAGCACTTTACATTAATATTAACAGTGACTGTCTCGTTAAGCCACTGCACACAGAACGACCTGGTCCTCAAATTGCCTATTGAATCACAAAAGAAACAGGATCACCACTAACCAGATATGCTTCACAGGGCCCCAAATTCGTTCAACAAGGGAGAGTTGGGAGATGAGAAACCGGGAAAATTCTGTAACTAGTGGATCTTCTCTTCTTTTTCTGGCGTGAGAGATGAATATGGAGGAGTGCAAGGTCCATAAAAACATAGATAGAATAACGATGGAGATGGTGGTGTAGAGTGGGCCCTATGAGTTACCCTATGAGTGAATTAAGTTTCCATTCACTGCAATCCACGAGAAAAAATTTTACGGTTTGTGGTTGTCCTGCTCATTCTGAAGTTTATGCCCATATCATCTACAGATACCTATAACACCGATTTCCACATGGGTAGCCCGCACCACCGTATTTGAATAAAATATATACTGCTTTTTTTTATAAGAATAGAGTAGGGTTTGAAGTGAGGTGCAACCATTGTCGTCAAGTCATTGACTTTGACATGATCACCCCCTCGATAACGAGACAACATGAAGGTATAGAATGTTCTTTTTATATATATATTTTATCATTGCTTAAGTTTTTAGAAATGCTTTTTTATCTTCGATCCTTCCCATGAGATGAACCTAAAGAGATTAACCGGACTGTTTGAATAAGTAAAATATGTATATATGTTTAATTAAGAATATAGTTTATTTCTTCAAATATACTTGGTCAACATTTGAATAAGTAAAATATGTATTTATGTTTAAGTATATAGTTTATTTCTTCAAATATATTTTGTCAACTAAGGACGTGATAGTGTAAACTAGGTGGTAATGTAAACTAGCCTTTTAAAAGTTTTCTTTCATTGGAATTTATCCAAGAATTTCTTAGATATTTGGTGGTCCTTCATCCAAATGTGTATTCATATTAGTGATAAGGTAGATTAACCGGACTATGTTTGAATAAGTAAAATATGTATATATGTTTAAGTAAAAATATAGTTTAGTTTTTCAAATATACTTGGTCAACATTTGAATAAGTAAAATATGTATTTATGTTTAAGTATATAGTTTATTTTTTCACATATATTTTGTCAACTAAGGATGTGGTAGTGTAAACTAGGTGGTAGTGTAAACTAGGCTTTTAAAAGTTTTCCTTCATTGGAATTTATCCAAGAATTTCTTAGATATTTGGTGGTTTTTCATCCAAATGTGTATTCATATTATTGATAAGGTTGTAGTTTAACGGTGTAGTTTAATTGTTTTATATTTTTTTGGGAAAATTGTAATTTTTAATTTTTAAATTGTATTTTGAATATTATATTTAGTATCTACAAATTTTTTAATACTCAAAATATTTAAATTACAGAATTAAAAAGAAATTGAAATATTTTTATACCAGTCAAATTTATAATTTAAAAAATACACATTTCAAACATTCTAGTGAATTCCAAATAAAATTGACAAGTTAGTAATCTAACTATTTTATTTTTTTAATATTTTAAGCATATTATCTAATTAAATTTCCTCTCTGAATTGATTAGAATGAACAACATGATTTGTGAATCCAAAAGATTTTTCAAGAAATCTAAATTTATTTATACATTCAAAAGTAAAATTAAAAAAAACACTATTAAACTCATTTATTTATTAAAAAAAAACGCTATTAGACTAAACCATGGTTTCGCTGCATTCCCACTAAAACCTCTGGTTAGACCCAGCAAAAGGAAACTATACCATGACAAAACAAAAGCATGCAACAGTTATTACAGATGCCATGAATATACCCATGGCAACGTGCACCGCCATATTTGAAAATAATACTTTGACATCATCACCGCGTCGACACTGACCGAAGCCGAAGGTTAAGGAATGTTCTTTTTCATTACCCAATTACACCTATTTTTACTTATTCAACTCTCCCTTGTCGTATCGGTCCCTGATCCCAACACAGTCGCCATCCAAAGGTATTCATGTCAACTCTCTGCTGAATAACAAAATCGCTAGCATCAGAATTTTGCACGCAGAGACCTTCTGCAGGGAGAAATGCGTGTGGCCTGGGCCAAACTGTAGTCAAAACATCCCATTCCTGGCAATTATTTTTTCCTTCCTGTGAAATTTTATTCATTTGATTGGTGAAAAATTGAAACCGGTTCGATTCTACTGAGTAACCTTTGCAATTTCAATAATCGATAACTGCACACTTGAGTTTTAGCGGTTTTTGGATTGACCCAGCTAATTCAAACTATTATAAATTAAACATTGTGGAGTTCAAAAGCACCGAATATATCAATCACCAAATTCGGCGTTTCTAATCATTTAGCAGAGCTTCAATCTTCAGGATTTCACTATACCTGGAAGTGAAGGGAGTTTCAATCTGACTGGCTTTCTTTGAAGACGTGGGTCGATTTTTCAAAGTTGTGGGGTCAATTTGAGTGCTCTGCGCTTGTATCATCCACAGACACCTGTAACATTTCTTCCTCGGGCATGGCGTCTGGATTTTGTAGCGTTTGGTGAAATAGAGTAGGGTTTGAAGTGAGTGGAAGGATAGGCAAATTAATTCTGATAGGATCACTCTGCCACAGAAGAAAAGGAATTGGATTCGTTCATATTCATTCTTACTTTTTCTGTCCTATCGCCTCTCGAGTAACCAATGATAAAAACACAGCGAAACGAAGCGAACGCAATGTGATCGTCATGCTGTCAACTCCGTGGCCGTAGCAAACGCTTCAAGAGCAAAAGAATTTGACGTTTTCCACACAAAGGAGCTGCATGGATAAACGACCAAAGGCGCCATTATCCTTTGTATTATATTTAAAAATGTCTTAGTCTATTTCTTATAAGGTGTTTTTGTATATTTTTTTGGTTTAATCTGTTTCTAATTTATTAAAAATTTGTTGTAATTACAGATTTGAATGGTAAACTCTCCACAATTGAGTGTACTATGGTTTTTTCAAGGTGTTGAATCCATATTATTATTATTATTATGCAATTTTAAGGTCAGAGCCAATCAACACAATAAATTGGTGTATGAGAACCCCTTGGTGTATGGGACCTCCTTTTTGTGGGACAAGAGACTTCAAGGTTTTTTCAAGGTGTTGAATCCATATTATTATTATTATGCAATTTTTAAGTCACCGCCAAGAGACACCAAATTGGTGTATGAGACCCCCTTGTTTGTGGGTCAATGGACTCACCTCCACACAACGATTTGAGTGCTAAGTCTACTAAGGCATACATACTCTACTCCTTGTGGTTTTGAAAGCATGACCTCTTACCATGAAATACATGCTCTTAACCATTGGGCCCACTCAAAAAACCAATCTTAAACAACAAATATCAAGATTTGATAAAAAGTTATTTTCACCAAATTCCAAAGAAAAACTTCTTAATAATTACACAAAACCTTTAAAAAAAATTCCAGTATGATGTACTCTTGAGAATCTTCCATTTCTCAAATCTCAGTAAATGCAGGTGAAAATTAAATGTTCCACATGTTTTATCCTTTTTTATATAAGATAATTTGGACAATAAAATACTTTCTTTAAGATTGTGAGACTTTTAGTCACATCCACTCTCATTTCCAAAACATTGCAACACTTCCAATCTTCTTTCCCTTCTTTTTGATTATAGAAATAAAATTGTAAAGACTCTCTATTAATTTCTTATTTTCTTAGAGATCACATAGAGTGCAGTCGTCTTAGTGGACATTAATCATCATTATCATTTTAAGAAGTTTTATAAATGATGTGGTTATTAAGATTGTTTTGGATGAGTGAAAATATATATGTTCTACTTGTTTTGTCTCTTTTTAAGGGAATTCCAACATAGAATATTATAATTTAAAAAGTTTTACAAAGGATGTGGTTATCACCATTGTGGGAACTCTCCCTAAATGGAATCAGAACTTAACAATTTTAACTCGTATATATTTTTTAAGGTTTTTAATTTAAATTTATTATAAAAAACATTTTTTCCAAAACACAAGTTTCATTGAAATATTGAAATTTACTTTTTTTTTTTTTTATATTATTATTTATTGTAATAGCCATTATTATTTTTTAGACTTTTTGAAACAATGGAGATAAAATTTATAAAATTTATTAACTTCGTGTCATTTTCAACAATGAAGTAGCTCCTTCAAGTAACTTAGAATATGGAGTGAATAAAAATTCCCTAGGGCAATGGATGAGGTTAAGGTAATGGATGACGTTAATGTAGTTGCACCTCCTCATAACCATGTTAGATAATGTAGTTGCTCATAACCTTGTTAAATAGTGGCATCTAGATGTTAGTACACCCAATTTGCATATTTATGATGGTGCATTTTAATTCTCCCTCCTCCAAGTAGGGCCATATTGAGGTTAGGTTGTTCACACGTTCATGTGGGGCTCTCATTTTTTATTAGTCTTAATGACATCCTACAACATTCTCTATCCGAACTTATTCTATTGCTTTCCCTCAACTTCACAGATATTGATTTTGTTGAGCATGTTATCATCGATGTCAAAACAAGAGCAGATGCAATAGGTACAAGCAGAATAAAGATATCATCATTAATGTCAAGGTTTGGAGGCCATTGATGTGATGGGTTCACAGGATGATTCATCTTAACCCTCGTCATAGCAGTTTGAGTATAAAACCATAGTTGTAGGATGAAACTCTAATCCTAGGGTTTGGATCCCTTAGTGTAGATCTTGATGTTGCAACTTGATGTGACAATGTGTTGAGGTCATTTTCATCATTGATGGATGATGAAACCCTTTCTATTTGTTGAAACCCTAGTCCTAGGGTTTGGGTTCCTTAGATGATGGACACACCTTTCTTTCATTGACGTTTTTGGAGCACGAAACCATTAAGTTTACCCTTGTGACCCTCACCATTGGATTCTACCCATCTTACTATTTTTGGTGGTATGAGGAGCCCTCACGGTTCACAAGAAATACTCAGTCAAATTCAAATCCCTATTTTAGGGTCCAAAACCCCATGGGTAGCTCATGTGGCATCATAGGGTTATTCTTTACAAGTTTGATGATGTGGCAACATTTTTCAATGTGGAAACAAATGTGATGAAGTGGCATACTAATTTCAATTATGATGTGGCATCCCATTGGGTTGAATGATGACTTGGAAAAAGTAAAAAGTCAAAGGGTTTGTTTTTCAAATTTAAAAGGAAACATTAATGTTTGCCTCCAAATTTAAGATAAAGAGATGAATTCAAGTGGGCCTAATCATATAATCTTTCATATATATATCTAGCCATGATTTTTTAATAAATGGGTTCATCAAAATTCAGTGCCAAACTCATCAAAGATTTGATCTTGATCTTTATATTATTTAATATTAAAAAGGACAAAAATTACAAGTCGGGCTACAAACTAAAAAAATCAAATTTAATTTGAATTATATATCTTCCTAAATTCTTGTTGCCCTCTTTGAAAAGAAACCCTCACTCCTACATAATGATGGTGTGTCTCTCTCAGATATAAAATTAAAAGGCATTTTTTCTTCCATATGTTATTTGTGGCCTAAGGAGCCGCACATGATTTGGATGACATCTCTGCGGCTAGTCAAGAATAGGATTACTGGGTATTTTTTATTTTGATTGGGTTCCCAATTGGTCTATTTGTATCGTTATGCATTGTTTATGGGAAAACTAGTGTCCATTTAGAGCTACTAGTCCCACTAAGATGGGTAGCTATCTTAGAAACAAATAATTCAAAGTTACTTGTGTTTTCCTTTATGAGAGATAGATGAGAGAGAAGCAGAGAGTACCAACCTCAGTCTTTCACTTGGCTCCTTACTTGTTTCCTCTCTCCTTTGATAGATCTTTCGCTACTCTTTTCTCACTTGTCCTACATCGAAGAACACCAGTAGAGTCAAAGCAACAGAATACCATCAAAGCATAGAGATCTATAACCATAAAAATATAGGATCATATGTACATTAACCATACACATGCATAAAAAAATACAAGATTCAGAGATATACAAACATATGGGGGAAAACTCAAATAGCTTTATTGATAGAAGTAGTAGAAGAGAGGATTACAACCCAGTTGCTTGATCAAGTGCCATCCTCCTAGCATAAAAGCCCTCTTCACCTCATGAAATGACTAGATCACCCAACAATACAATGTTTCATAGAGAAACCAACAACACTTCCTTACAAAATACAAAATTCTAGCCTCTGGATCTCTAGGATGAGGGATCCATATATAGATATTTGTAGGGGGGTGAGTCAGCTTCTGAGATTTTGATTAGTGTCACTTCTATGATAGTTCTTGGTTCCACTTGGAGATTTCATGATCTCTTACTCATCCCTAGGAGAATTTAGAGAGGCAAGTGTCAAATGAGCAGTTTCTAGAACATTCTCTGGGTTTCGACCTAGCAAATTGCCTCTGCCATTTGTCTTCTCTCACTCATCATAGCCTACAGAAGGGATTTTCAGTATGCATCACACCCTCTATGTGTAATAGGTGAGATGCATCGCACGCTCAGCATGGAGCAGTATGTATGGTCCAGTTTTGACCAGTTCTGAGCATTTTTTCAGGGAGAACTTCTGGGAAATTATGTAATCAGTTGACCTTGTTCCTTTAGGGTATGAAACAACGATTTTAGGGATTTATAAGCCCTTGGTTTATGGACATATGTGATTGGGGTTGCAGTGCCCAAATATATCTATAACAGTTTCCCCCTAAAGCATGAGGTCGTAAATCTTCTGATGTCGGGTGAAATGCTTTATCATGAGGATCTGAGGTTTTTCGAATTGGAAGGTGACCTGTAATAAGATACAATACAATACATTATCTTCATAATATTTTCATGATCTAGCTGAGGTGGGCATTCCCATGCTCAGCTTTATAAATTCAATTTCATGTGCATAGGACAGACAATCGTCTGTGTGGCAGACTGATGATTCTAGTAGAGCCATCATCCCTTAGCTTGGATGATTATCTGTGCAGCTATGGAGTACATTTGATGTCTTTATTTTCCTAAATATATCGCAGCCCGGATGGATGAAACTAGATCTGGGGTCTTCAAACTATTTCAATCTTCGCTTGAAGTACAAGTCGATCCATGTGAAAAGATGTTCTGATGTCGAACATGGAAAGACATCGCCTGATTACCAACTAATAATGAATGTTGTTAACAAGTGCGAGAGGAATCACCGATAATGATAATGAACCTCAAGGTACTGTAGTACAATTCACGTGGTGTGAATACATGAGTCGATTTCGAACACTATGCAAAATCTTTTGATCGAAGGCCATTGATGTAAACTTGTCGGTGGAAGTGAGAAACTTGCCATTGAGGCATGCAAGCTTCAAAGTACTAAAAGGGTTGTTCCTAAGTCAACTTCTTGGATAATGAGCTGATGTCGACAAGAAGTGACCTGTCGTAGGAGGGCCTTAATGAATACCACATCTACGACATGAAACAGAGCAAATGATTTTGTGGAGGTGAAAACGATCTGATGATACAAGTTTCACGGTGGCGGTCATGAAAGAATGGAGCGTGAAGGTATTGCAGCAGATGAGGCGTTAGCTGGGTTGGTGAATTCTCTGAGTGACTTCTCTTGAACATATCGACGACACTGAAATGGATTGGCAGCATTAACCCCAAAAATGGACGGTGCAGAGGACCAATGGTGATATGACCGGTGAACAGAATAACCCAACCCGACTCAATCATGGTGATGGAGTGAAATTGTCATGTTCAAGAGCGACCTACTACCAATGAAGTTCTTCAATTTTTCTTCCCAATTTTTCCCCAGTCATTACTGACCTGTACCTCTTTATTTTTGTCAAGCTTGAGGAGGATAACATATGATTGTTCTATAATTTTCCCTTCGGGCAAGCCTGTCACTATGTTTTAGCGAGCCTAGCAACAGTGAATCTTGCTTTTGTCTATATTGGACAAGTTTTTCGGTATTGTTTTAACGAGTTTAACGACAAAGATAACTCAGTCCTTTTTAGTTTTAGAGAGTCTGAAAAGAGATAGAAAGGAAACTCCAATAGTCCTTGTTCATAGTATAATCCCTTAAGTCCGAAAAAAGTATAAAATAATACGAAAGGGATGACTTTTCCGATCACTTTAGCGAGCCGAAAAAGACAAGTGCTCTATCTTTTCGTGTAATGATCCCTCAGGTCCTAAAAGATTAAAATACAAGAGGGATGGCACTTTCAATCACTTTAACGAGTTGGAGAGGCCAATTGCTCGGAAATATTTTTATATTTTATGAGTCTGAAAAGAGCTTAAAAGAGACTCATTACTTCCAAACACTTTAATGACCTGGAATGCTTGACAATCTTTTCATATTTAACAAGTCTGAAAATGGTTTAAAGAAAACTCGTTATTTCCAAACACTTTAACAAGATGGAATGATCGATAATCTTTTCATATTTAAAGAGTCTGAAAAGGGTTTAAAGGAGACTCGTTTTTTGAGGAACAAGTGATGTTTTCAGGTAGCAGTTGGTTCTAGGTAAGGTTGGAACTTTTTCAATCATGGCAGTGTAAAGAAGGTGGCTAATAGAATCACTCACTGCAGTTTTTCCTCAAAAGGGTAAACAATCAAGTGGAGGCGGATGATCGGCTAAAAAGTGGAGGTGATGGTAAGAACACAACCAAGACTCAAATGTTGATGGAAATGCGATCACAAAGGTTATTTACCAAAAGGAGGGTTCTTTGTTTAATGAGCTTGAACTCTAGGGAAACATATGCTCATTGCTAGGTCTATTTTTTAACGAGCTTTAACTATACGTAAACCTATTCATGCCAGTTGTATAATAAGGATATCTCTCATTGCTAGGTTCATTTTTTAGGGAGCTTGCCTAATGTGAAACTTTGCTTCGATCCTTTTGTATGCAAGCTAGGAACGACCAACTACAGTCCTATGGGTTAAAGAACCACTGAGGTTAGGTAGGATAGTTTCGTAGAAACATCTCCATTACTTTGCGATGCCATTTGGCCCTTGCAAAGGTGAATGGTTGACTAGACCAATCACCATACTTAAGCAGTTGAAGTCAGTAAAAACTACAGGGTTAGAGTTACACTAGTCATTTTTCACTTGCATAAAAAAGGTTTTCATGCCCCCAAGTATAAAGAAAGATAGAGTTTCCAGGTTACCATATGGAAGTTCTAGTATTTGCAAGATTGTTTTGTCCGTGTAGTAGCTGTTATCACTCAAGTTGTTCCCTAAAAGTTGTAGAAAAGGGAATACGGACGAGGTAACCACTAACCAATATTTTAGATACAGATTCTAGCCAATCTGCATCCAGAGAGGGCTCTCTCTTTATAATTTAGCTTTGTTCTGAGGTTGTTTAGGCTAGTTATGAAGTACAAGGGTTTTTGTTTGGAGTTTTGGATGGTGGTGTTCTGTAGAAGAGGGCTGCAAGTATGAGGAGTTCAGTCCATTGGGATATTGGAGTCTATAAGGATGAACTGCTAGATGTGGTTTCTTTGTACAGAGGGGGGTACTAGAGAGCAGGGTAATCAGTCATGGAACAATTCATAAGCTGAATTAGATGGGATGGAGTCTGTGGTTGAAGGGCAGTTAAGAATCCTTCAATATGCAGACAGAAAGAAAGTGAATGATTATGACCAAGAAGAAATTAAGAATTTCTTAGTATTAAATCAATAGGTAAGAACCAGGGAAATAGGAGCAGTTAAGAATTCCTATTTAT
The DNA here is from genome assembly GCA_000404065.3 of Pinus taeda. Lineage (NCBI taxonomy): Eukaryota > Viridiplantae > Streptophyta > Pinopsida > Pinales > Pinaceae > Pinus > Pinus taeda. Next base: position 147,428 of record APFE031447921.1, on the reverse strand, counting down.
GCTGGTCCTGAAGAAAACATTAATAATAATAAAGATTGAACATAGAGTGTAAACAAACAAATTATGTGCTATTCTTTTTCTCTATTATTAAGATCACGAAACATATATGATGTATATAAACGGATAACTATAAAACACAGGTGAAGATGAACTTATTGATCCATAACATGACTCAGGAATTCTGTAGCAGGGCCCAGAGCATCAATTCCACATTCAGACAGTGCAGCGATAATGAAATCCAACAACTTTTTTATTCAGCATATTCTCAGAGTTACAATGCAGTCCAGAGAAGATATTACCAACCAACCCCGAATACTTCATTTGGGGAGGTATTTATACAATAAGTGTTTACAAAATATCTGAATGAGAAAATATCAATAAATAACTTCATCCATCTACTTTGCAGGAGAAGTAAATGACATTGGAAACAGAGAGAAATGAAAGCAAAAGTAACCGTTGTTTTGTTGGCCGCTTCAGGTGGTCAGATATATTTGACTTTTTTAACTCAATGAGTCGGCTGGTAGCTGCCTCTTTATTTTGCGTTCCTGCGTTGCTGCCCTGGCCCTTTCATCTGTGCCTGATTATGCTTTAGTGCGTTTTGGCGTGACTTCCTTCCTTTTTGGTTTTCATTTTTATGATATGTGGCACGTGCATTGAATTTGATTAAATGCAGATGATCAGAAAGAGAACTAAAACTACCTTGGTAAAACCTCTAACATGCTCTCCCACCATTGGTCTGTTGGCAACTAGTGCCTTTGTAGTTTTATCAATATTTCATCAGCTTCAATATACTTGTAGAAATTGGGCTGGACTTCAAAAATATATGTTATTTCATGCTCAATATAGAACAGATTTTCCAACTTGTCATATAAGATTTGTCCAGAGGGAGGTGCTATGTCTTCTGAAGTGCTTGATGATGTTGTGATCTGATTGGCAACATATGTATTCACCTTGTGAGCATATTGTTCATGTGTCAACAGTCTCTGATTGCTGGTTAACAAACTGGGTAGACCCTTTTGCTGCAAGACTGTAAACTTTTCTGTAAAAGCATTTATTTCCATCTGCATTTCTTGACACTTTCTCTCCAGATTCTGTATAAAATTCCTCATGGTTAGCACCTTTTTAACTGTCAAAATGGTACCTGTCCTGTCCCTGATATCTAGAGCTGCTAGTTGTTCTTTGGTATGAGTATTCAAAAAATGAATTAGTCTATTGGCCTATTCGGGCATGTTTCCAAATGATGCTCTGGCCTCTTGAATCTCTACTTGGGCCATTTCTATCAATTCAATTTGCTCATGAATCGTCTGTATTGATCTCCATTGATCAGTGATGGACTGGCCAATTTTAGTCCACAAAACTGTTTTGATTTCTGATAGAGGTTTACGAAGAGTAAGATATTTCTCCAAGGATTTTACCTTATTTTCCAAGGCCTTTACCTCTCTGGTTTTTCTGCCACAGTTATTTTAGATTTATCATAGCTTACCTCTAACTTGGCCAGCTTTTCTTTGGCTTCCTTTAGCTCTGCCATTTGGAGTTCTAATTCTTTTATTGCTTTCATCATCTCTTCCATGCTCATGCTGGTATCTGGGATGTTGTTGTTGCTGCCGAAGTATCTTTGGATGATGTACCTATAACTGGGACAGTGGGAGGTACTGCTGTTGTGGTTGTAAGAGGAGTAGTTGTGCTTGTGGGAGCTGTTTCTGGTGGCTGGGAGGTCGACACTCCCTGCTTCTCTTTCATTGCTTTCTCCAATGCCTGCTCTATTTCTGCTAATCTCTCATTCATCCTCTAGTAAACCCATCATGTCCTCTTCTTCTTTATGTTGTGCAACTTTTGTGGTTTATGGATGCATTGTAATTGGCAGCTTTAATTTCTTTTTGAGGGTTGCAATGTCTTCCTCCTTCTTCATTATTAGTGCTTTGATGCCTTTCGCATCCTTGGGATCATGTCCCAGCTCAATGATAATTTCTTCCAAGGACTTAATCCTATTGTCCTTGGCTAAGGAGGAAGCTTTTTCCAATTCTAATTGGGAAGAGGTATTGTGCAATGAATTCTGCAATTTGTGAGCTAATAATGCCTTGTTTGCCAAGGTGGAGTGCACCATTTCTCCAGTTTGTTTATGTAATTCAATCTGGTCCATTGGATGGATGTCTTTAGAGAGAACTTCCAGATTGGTCCTGATATAATTAGCAGCTGACTGTGGCTACTGCATTGTGGGCTTGAAGTGACTAAGGGTCATTTTCCCTTCTTGCGTATCATATGCTGCCATTAACCTTTGTTGATTTGTGGGAGCCATTCTCAGCAATTGATTATAAAGTTGAATTCTTATTGGCTCATTTCTTGCCTTTATTTCAGTAAATGCTTTCTTAATGTCTGAGCCTTGCTTGCTTTCTTGCTTGATATGTGGCCTGGTAGATGAGACTTCCACATTTTGCTGTCCCTCTAGCTCTTGCTGGTATGAGCTAGATGATGTGTCCATCATTGGAGGAGTTTGTTGTTCAGTCCTTGTCTCTTCCAACAGTTCCTCTTCAGAGTAAGGATTTAACCTTTGCCTCTTTCCCCCTTGCTGTTCTGCTGATCCACTTACAGGTGTGTATTATTTCCTATCTCTTTTCTTGCCTCTTTCCTCATTTAGAGGAGTTTGTAATACAGGGATTTCAGGCACCCCTATCTGTGTTGAGGGACCTTGCCCTTGGCTTTGTTCCTTTGATGTATCTGGCTAGTCTGTCATTATTTCTTGCTCTGAATCTATTACTTTCTTTCCCTTAGCTGATCCTATGTTGGTCTTTTGTGATGGTTGCTGAGAAGTCCCAACAAAAGATGTGTCACCTCCTATGTGCTGAGGCAACTTGAAAGATACCTATCCAAAAGAGTCCAGGTTAAGCGTTTTTTCAAGTTCTTTCATATCTCTTTCCAATCTCTCTTACTAAGTAATTCCCTCAACTAATGTGCCCTCTAACCATTCTTGTTGATTAGCATATTGCTGGATTTCAGGGATTTTGCATTGAACATATGCTGGCAGCTTATTTTTCACTTTCCTATAACTTATGAAATGATTGGGGTCATATGGTGCCCAATAAAAACTCTATTTCAGCTTAAGTTGGTGCCCTAAAATATTACCAGCCTCTTGCCAGGCTTCCCTTTTATTGAAGATGAAAGGACCCAGTTGATTTCTTATTTTGAGTTGTGCCTTTTTCTTAGCCTCACAGAAATGGATTAAGTCTGCTTGGATAAACTGCCTGAAGTATTCCAGCGCAAATAGTCTCATTGGCACATATTTTAGCAATTTGTAGGGGCATAGGTCATAGCCATATATTCTGATTTCAGTGTGATTCTGATAAAAGTACCAGTCACCTATGTTGTAGTTCTTGGAGAGCTATAAAAATTTCTGCATTTCACCAGAAAGTCTAGCAGGATAAGTTGTCATCAATAAAGAGGAGGTTGGATGTATGAATAAATCAACAAACTCACAATAGGTGTAAGGGGACTCATACACATGGTGGAAGACTGAGGTCCAGAATATCACAGACCTTCTTTCTCCTTTAGAATCCAGTTTTCTAATGGGAATATGAAAATTGTCTGGTTGATAGTAAAGAACCAGAGAGGTTTCATCAACATATGTCACTGTTGTTTGTTTTTAAAGCTACAAATGGAGCCTGAAGTTAGCCAGGTAGCCTTCGAAACTGTTTTTGCTTTGCAATTACAGGAGTAAATAAAGCTGCTTCAATCTATATCCAGTCTAGTTTTAGGCTTTAAACAGCTGACCCAAAGACTTGATCAGTTCCCTTGTTTCAAAATATCCATAGGAAAATCGAAAGGCTCATATATTTCAAAAGCCTTCCTACAAAATATGGTTAAAAATCGTATTCTTCGAAATATTCCAAGAAAAATCAAAAGTTGATTTAGAAGCTGGCTCCAAAGAAGAAGACCCATTATACCAGATCAAATGTGAATCCAAATCCCCCACTGATCTTTTAAATTCCTAATTTGATCCCTAAGAACCTTAGAAGCTGAGAGAATCAAGAAAAACCTACTGATATAAACCTTGATATACCTCAGCAGAACCCTATCCAAACTTAGCTTACTGCTGGAAAATCCCAAGTCTTTTCTACCATTAGTGTTGTTTCACCTAGTTCACCATCAGCACTTCAAACCATCTTTACCACTCCCTCATCCACACCACATATTTCCATTATTATCCCTGCTCTTCCAGTCGTTGCACTGATCTCTGCAAACATGGTGAACCGATATGCTCCCTTGCAGTTACCTGCTAATCCAGGGGCTTTGCCTCAAGATTATCATAGCAAAATCACATATTTTGATGGTGCTGGTACCTACACATCACAACAACATACAAAGAAAATGATAGACTATTTTGAAAATTATGAGATTGATGATGATGATGTCAGAATGAAAATTTTTGTTCAAAGCCTAACTGATGATGTTAGGACTTGGTTTAGGGCCCTCCCTGCAAATACAATTGCTGATCCACAAGCCCTTTATCAGAATTTCCTAAACAGATGGGAAACGAAGAAGGATCCCCTACACATATTATCAGAATATGAGAATTTGAAAAGAGGTCCACAAGAAAGTGTCCAAGATTACTGTGCCAGATTTAATAATGTATACAATGCTATCCCTCAGAATCTCAAACCTCCCCCAGACCTAGCCTTGATCAAATTCCCTGATGGATTTGGCTCTCACATGGCTTACCAGCTTAGGGAAAGAGCTCCTCCAAGTTTAGAAGACATCCAGAGTATAGCTATCAGTGTAGAGGCTAATCTGATTTCCAAATGAAATCAGGCTAGATCTGAGAGAAGAACAACTTTTAAGGAAGAACCTTCTGCATTTGAACAGAAACTAGATGCTATCATAAAAGGAATGGATAGACTTGGGGACAGAGTTGAAACAATTGAGAGGAAATCATCATGGGATGGAAAACCAAGTAATGTTCGGAGGAATCCAAATTTTAGGAAAAACCAGAACTCTAACATTGGGAAAACGGGTCCTGACCAAAACATCAGACCACCATTTCAAGAAAAATATGTTGAAGCTTCAACCTCTAGTGAACCCATGGAAGATACTCAAATCAATTTGATGGGTCTCAATAGTGGACAACAAATTTTCCTAACCCAAGAAGACCAACAAGCCCACACTTTAGGTCAGTTCCAAACTCAATCAGGGGAATCCTTGGATTTTAAAGAAGGGTATGACATAGCTGTATATGAAGTCCATAAAAAGTACAACTTGAGAAGTAGGAGAATAGATATCTCTGATGATAACAAACAAAAAGAGACCAAACAACCTACCAAAGCCAAGAACAAGAACTCTTCTACACAAATCCCTCCTAAGACAATTCCCAACTCAAATAGCCCAACTACTCAAGATGCTATAGATGGTCAAGAACCTGATAAATAGGCTACATCTCCCTTTCCTCTTAAAGAAGATGCAAAGGAGCCTCTTGAAATTGATGTTGAGATGGCTTCAACTCACAACAGCATACCTGCAAAAGAAGTAAGTGCAGAAAACCCAGCAAAAAAGGAAAACCTCGCTGCCCGAAATGCAAAAGTCCAAATGGAGAATCCTTTCAACCTGGAAACTGAAATAGGAAAATTCAAAATAGTGATTCCACTCTCAGAATTGGCTAAGCACGATGTCTATAGAGAACCAATCACTAGAACCCTTCAAATCTCAGAAACGAAAGATGCAGTGAATGTCTTAGATGATCAACTAGAATTGATTTTTGGTCCTGAAGTAAACGACAAATCAGTAGATGGAGGTGTTCCTCCTTTTTACGTGAGTTTGGATATTCATGACAAAGTATTTCACAATGCAATGTTTGATTCTGGGGCCTCTCACAATTTGATGCCCAAATCAGTGATGCAGAAATTGGAATTAGACATAACCCAACCATACAAGGACCTATTTTCATTTGATTCTAGCCAAGTTAGATGCCTAGGACTGATTAAAGATCTATGTGTATCATTGGTACAATACCCTGCCAAGAAAATTCTAATGGATGTGGTACTGGTTGATATCCCACCCAAATATGGAATGTTATTATCTAGATCTTGGGGTGCCAAGCTTCAGGGCTCTCTACAACTTGACATGTCCTATGCCACCATCTCAGTTTTTGGCCAACCAAAGAGATTATATAGGGGAACTTTGATGAAATATGTGGTCAGCAGCCAAGAGAAGCCCCAAAATTTTCCCATTTATTCAATGCATTCTGATATGGACTCTTTCATCCTTTTCAATACTGAAATTCGCCCACCAACTGATAACAAGGTTTTAATATCAGCACAAGAGAAAGTCATGAAGGAAAAACCCAATGTTCAGATTCAAGAAATTTCTATGACCAATGATGATACAGATACACAGGGGAAACCACATGAAACTCAAAATCCGAATCTGTCTACTGAGGAAAACTTTGAAACTCCTAATGCTAGCTGTAATCAAGAAATCCTATGGTATCTAGAGTTTGATGGATCTGTTAATAAGCTAGGAGCATGGACAGGCATTTGGATACATAATATGCAAGATGACCATGCTGAAGGACATGCATATAGGCTGAATTTTAGATGCACAAACAACACGGCTGAATAGGAAGCCCTCTTGCTAGGACTCAGATTGGTCAAAAGCCTAGGGGTATCTAGGTTATCAATTTTGGGAGACTCCAATTTGATTATTCAACAAATGAAAGGAAACTTTATCACAAATGATCTCAGGTTAAGGTCTTATAGAGTTGCAGCCATCGAAATACTCAACACCTTTTTGGAAACTCAGCTTACTAAAATCCCAAAGAACCACAATCTACATGCTCACAGTCTTGCAACTTTTGCCAGTACTTGTAGACTACCATTCAAGCCTAATCATAACTTTACAGCTGAGATTAATTATAGACCGAGTGTGTCTGACAATGTCAAAAACTGGTAGGTATTTGATAATGATTCTCAAATCAATAATTTCTTGACCCTCAAAGAAGAATTTTCTAGCACTAACATAGACACAAGCGTTGCTCATGAACTTGATCAAACAGCCAATATTGAAATACACATCTTAGCTGAAACAACAACTCAACTACCGCAGCCAACAAAGTTTACTAGCAAAGAGTTGCAAGAGCTTGAAAAAATAGAATTTGAAGATACTGTTGGAGGTGAAGCTGAGGTGATTGAGTTGAAGGATAACTGTTTACCTATAGGATTAGCTCCTCTTGAGGACATTTTTGACTCAAATGATATTTTAAGGAAACCCAAAATGTAGCCATTAAACGCAGAAATTGAGGACTATAATATAGGCTTTGAACAGAATCCCAAAATGATAAAATTGTCTAAAACTCTGCCTCCTGACCAAAAACTAAAATATATTGAATTATTCAAAGAATTTCAAGATGCTTTTGCATGGAGCTATGAAGATCTTAAGTCCTATGAAACTTCTGTCATCCAACATACAATACCCCTAAAAGCAAATAAAAAACCTTTCACGCAAAAGCTTAGAAGGGTAAATCTTGTACTTCTTCCTCTCATTGAAAAGGAAGTCAAGAGAATGTGTGATGATGGGATAATTGCACCCATTAGATTTTCAGAGTGGATCTCAAACCTAGTGCCCACTAGGAAGAAAACGGGAGAGATAAGACTGTGTGTTGATTTGAGAAATCTAAACAAACTCTCTTTGAAAGACCACTACCCCTTACCCAAAATGGACCACATTTTACAGAGGGTAGTGGGATCTTCTAGAATTTCACTACTAGATGGATTTTCAGGCTTCAACTAGATTTTAGTTCACCCGGATGACCAAGACAAGACCGCTTTTACAACACCATGGGGAACATTCAAATATGTAAAAATGCCTTTTGGACTCAAAAATCTAGGGGAAACATTTCAACGAGCCATGGACATAGAGTTTGCTAAAGAAGTTCATGATTTCCTAGTCATATACCTAGATGATCTCACTGCCTTTTCAAAGTCAGACCACGAACACCTAGATCATCTCAGACAAGTGTTTTCAATCTGTAGAAAGTATGGTATATCACTAAACCCAAAGAAATCATTGTTTGACCTAGAAGAGGGCAAACTGTTAGGTCACATAATCTCGAAAGATGGCATTAGAATTGATCCAGACAGAATACAAGCTATTCTGCAAGTGCCTCATCCAAGAAATATCAAAGAACTGCAAGCTTTCCTAGGGAAAATCAATTTTTTGAGAAGATTCATACCCAACTTGGTTGAAATAATAAGATTGTTGAACAACAAGCTAAAGAGAGATTCTAAGGTCAAGTGGACAATAGAAGCTAAACAAGCCTTTGAAGATATCAAAATAGCTTTAACTAAAACACCAGTCCTCACAAGCCCAAAATTTGACAGAGACTTTATAATATTTTCCTTTGCCTCAAAACATACTATTGTTGTTGTCCTATTACAAAAATATGACCAAGGATGTGAAAATCCCATAGCTTTTTTCAGCAAAGCCCTTAGAGATGCACCTTTGAAATATCAAATCATGGAAAAGCAGGCTTATGCCCTTGTAAAAGCCATTAAGGACTTCAGAGTGTATATCTTATATTCTCATGTAATTGCATATGTGCCAAATACTATTGTCAAGGATATTCTAACTCAAGAAGGGGTTGAAGGCAAAAGAGGAAAATGGATAGCTAACATCTTGGAATACGACATTGAAATTAAACCAACAAAACTGATAAAAGGACAAGGATTAGCAAAACTTATGATTGAAACCAATTTTCAGGCCCTTGACATTAATGAACTGGATAATGAACAGGAGATGGCGAATCCATAGATCAATCAAGCCTTTTTACAATCACCTTGGTATGCTGATATCATTCATGTATTGCTAAACCTGCAAGCTCCTCTAGGTTATCCAAAACTAAGAAAAGATTTCTGAAAATGAAGGCTTCAAAGTTTTGTATTGTAGATGATGCTTTATTTTGGAAAAATCATGAAGGCATTTTACTAAATTGTTTAACAAAGGATGAAACTGACAAAATATTGAAAGAATTTCATGCAGGGGATTGTGGTGGAAATTTGTATTGGAAATCAATTGTTGATAAAATCCTAAGGGCTGGATTTTATTAGCCCACCCTATTTTTTGATGTGAAGAAATATGTGACATCTTGCCATAAGTGCCAAATTTTTGAAGGCAAGAAAAAGCTCCTACCTCTACCCCTCAAACCCATTTCCACTGAAAGACCATTTCAACAATGGGGTTTAGACTTCATTGGGGAAATCCACCCTCCATCCTCTGGCCAACACAAATGGATCCTTACTACCACTGATTACTTCACCAAGTGGATAGAGGCCATCCCTTGTAGACAAGCCAATGATTCAGTGATAATACAGTTCTTAGAGACCAACATTCTGTCCATATTTGGCTGTCTTGAAAAGATTATAATAGATAATGCTGCTGCCTTCAAATCCAAGAGAATGATCAATTTTTGTCACAAGTACCGCATTACCTTAGGTCACCTAATAAGAGCTCGATCAATATCATTAAGAAAGTATTGGAAGAAAACAAGAAGAATTGGCATAAAAGCTTATAAATGCACTAAGGGCAGACAGATTGACCACTAAGAGATTTATTGGAACTAGCCCTTATGAGCTTGTTTATGGCATGGAGGCTACTTTCCCTTCATCTTTGGGAATCCCTGTGATAAAGTTGTTGCAAGAGGTGCAGGAAAAACCTAATGATATCTAGAGGAAAATTAATCAAACAATTCATTTAGAGCAGACTAGAGAGGAGGTCTATCAAAGAGCTTAGGTTTTACAAGAAAAGCTTAAAAATATATTTGATAAAAGGACTAAAGCAAAGGATTTTTATATTGGAAACAAAGTTTTAAAGTGGGACTCCAGGAGAGAAGAGAAAGGAAAACATGGGAAATTTGTTTTCCTGTGGAGAGGACCTTTTATCATTCAGGCTGCACAAGGAAATACCACCTACTTTTTGAAAAGCTTGGATAATATAGAGGCAAAGGATGGGCCAGTCAATGGTCTGATGCTAAAGCATTATTTTGATCAAGTTTGTTGAAATATCAAAACTTTAACTTGTATATAAGAGTGTTTACTTTCTGCAGTTTATTACATCGATAAAGAAGGAAGGAATATGTATCAAATTTTGAGGAACAGTCAAGGAACTGCCCTACCTTTTGGTGCTACCTATTAGTTTATTAGAATAATTGAAGAAGAGGACTTGGGAACTATAAATATGAGAACAAAAAGTATGCAAAACAGAAATGCAAATAGCTGGATAAGATCATAAGGAGATGGGCATAGTTTACAAGGAACTGTGTACAGTTTGGTTACAACAAAAGAGAAATTTCAGAATACAACAAGAGTTGAACATAAGGCCATCTGACCTGTTATTCTTGGCTTTTCACCAGGAAAAGCCATCCCCAAGTGGAGCCACTGTTAGGTTCCTATACCGATAGGTGTCATTTTTCATGATTAACATTGATAAGGCCTAAGATGTTCAAACCTTTGACTGGCTGCAAAGGTGTTCCATATTCCAAGAAAACAAAAAATTAAAAAATGAAAAGAGGGTATGTCCTGAAAGAACAATCAAAGGGAAAAAAGAAGAAAAAGGTCAAGAGAAAAATGAAAGAAATGAACCCCAAACCAAAAGACGAGGAAAGTGTGCTAGTTCAAAGGCCACTATTGTTCCATTTTCGAAGAATTTCACTATGTACAGTTGCTTGACTCTTATCATGGTTCATGAATGGCCAAACAACTTAATCTTGGCCAGGTTCATATTTCAATTTACTTGTCTTAGAATAGAGAATAAAGGTCTGTCCAAATAGTTCAAGCTTGGCAGATGAGTAGTTAGGTAGAGAAGGAAAGGAGCTCAACAACTAAATTTGAGCCCTTGGAAGAGATAAGGGTAGATTTAGATATGATGGCAGCTAAAAGAAAAGAAGAGATTCATGGTTGCTAGTTCAAATGCACCCAAGGAGAATGAAAAAAAAATGTTAGGAGTAATAGGATGGGTAAGTAGTTTTGATGTTGCAGAAGCAGTTGTATGAGGAATCTGGTTTCTAAAAGATGATTCATCTCATTACTATCAGAAATACTATGGCAAGCTATGGTAACAGATCAGATGTTGCATGTCCAACTCCCCCTCATTCTTCTCACAACAAACACTTACTAACATCCCACCAGGATATTGAAATATGCTCAAAGTCCCTAGATCACTCCATTTCAGGTGAAAGTTTCAGCAAAATAATGTTTTCTCCATGGGACAAGAAGCCACATTTCTTGTGTAAAATCGTTTTTCTTTTGACTCTCCCTATAGCCTAAGTTTTCACTTTTCAAGCTTAGTGCTTTGCTTAAACATCATACCTTTCATATTAACATAGTAACGTTATTATATAGCTCCTATATAATATTTTGCCTGCCCCTATTGTACAAAATACATAAAAAATCGCTAAAAATCTAAATATCCCGACCCTCGGCTTAATATAGCCATACACTAAGGTTTACAGGAGTTATTGGTTCAATTGGAACCATTTAACAACCCAGCGTGCACAACCATGGAATTTATTTAACATTTGGCTAAATAAATAACCACATTCGCATACCATACCCCCAAACCCCATTAACCAAAGTTTAAATACCCGTCTGATATGTTTAAAAACATATAAATACGTTGATATATGTGGTGGGACCCGCGCCTTACACCTCCGCCAACCCATCGTCCCGTCCATCGTTAGATCGGGGCCCTTAGATCAGACGGTCTATGGCCATATCGCGACCACCCTGATTACCGATCTTTACCTTCCGGGAAAATGGTGGTTTTGCCGTCGTACAGGGGACACGCGTCACCTGCCCAGCACTATCGCGACCCTTCCACCCAAAATAGCCTTTGCTGAAAAGCGGTGCGATAATACCATTTACCGCCCCTGATTCCCACCGCTGACGTCATCGCCCAGGTCATCACCCATGTCAGCTACCACCTTACCTCTGTATCATCCGCTGTGTCTGCCACGTCACTGCCAAGTCAGCTTCCGTACCCCCGCTACACGACAAAGATTACGCCATGGTGACGTCACCCAACCAAAGCGCGCCAAAAACCCATGAAAATCAAATTTTTGTTAAAAAGGTGTAAAATGTCGTTTTTTGTTCATTTTCCTTGGTTTCTTCTACACAACTTTTGCATGCTTTTTCAAATTCAAAGTGGCATTTCCACTACACAGTCCACCACCCAGAGAAACCGACTCCACAGCTCGGCCCCTTAGCTCGGTCTGCCACCTACATTTTGCACAGGGCATCCATTAAACAAGTATTTACCTGACCTCTGCTCCTACACCCTATTTTTCTAGTTTTCTCTGTAAATTCGCCAAAAAATGCCCAAATTCGAGTTAGAATCGCAGCGCTACATTCAAAATCACGCACTACAACCTCTGTTTTTACCCATTTTTTGGGGAAATCCCTCAAGCTCTATCTCCCTCTGCAAATTCACCCACTGAGCTAAATTCAAGCTCGTTTCGGTCTGCAGTTCCCCCAGAAAGGCCCCACAGCTATTGTTTTATTTACTATTGTTGCACAGACCCAAATTTCAACTAAATATCATCGACAATTTAGCGAAATGGAGGCCCCTGCTCCAGTGGCCCTTAATGTTGCCCCTCTCAATGCTCCACATAAAGAACTTGACTGGTTACCCCTGGCTGACAAGGATTTCCAAATCAAGGATTTAACTGGCCATAAATCTCATCTTCAAGCCTTCTGTGAGATTAGGAACAACTACAGAAACAAAGCTGACATCATTGGAATTTGGGAGTCCAATATGCCCATGTACTACCTCCCTTGTGTCAATGTTTTTCCTGACCTCATTCACCAATGCCATGCCAATTATGAGCCCACTCAAAGGGCAGTGATGTCTCTTCTGGAACATTTCTATTTTATATCGCCCCTGAATCTATAAATAAGATGCTGCATTTTAAGCCATCTGGGCCTTTGACTCTTCTTTCCATGGGATTCTTACTTGATCAAGGTGCCAAACTGCCAAGCTCGGAGATAACCAGAATAGCCCAGCTGTTTATGAGGCCAAAATATCAAACTTAGCAACCTCCTCCTTATCTAGACTCTTGGTTTACCGAAGCAGGAAAATTCCTTCTTGACATGATAGCCTACATCTTGGGATACAAAACTAGTGAATATGTTGATGAAACCTCTCTGGTTCTTTTATCAATATTCACTCAAGGATAGCCACCTGCTGTCAAATATGATTATGCCACTTTCATTGCTGATAAGATGCATGAGCAATTCATGAGCATGGACAGGGAGGGAGTTTTCAAATATACATCATACATATATCATCTATTTCTTTACTATCAACCAGATAGTTTTTAGATTCCCATTAGAAAACTGGATTCTAAAGGAGAAAGAAGGTCTATGATATTCTGGACCTTAGTCTTCCACCATGTGTATGAGTCGCCTTACACCTACTGTGATTTTGTTGATTTATTCATACATCCAGCCTCCTCTTTATTAATGACAACTCCTCCTGCTAGACTTTATGATGAAATGTAGAAAATTTTACAGCTCTCCAAGAACTACAACAACCAAAACACTTCCTTAGCTTTGTCCATCGAAATAGACAAAGGTGAATGGTGGGAGCTTCCAATCACATAACCTTTGATGAGGGAATCTTATTCCAGATTGATCCCATTTTCCTAAACGGGCGGTTGTGTCAGACTAGTCATATATCCTACGTGGAAACCTACCTTATATCTAGGGATTTCCTGCCGTAGCAGGCTAGGGCGCGTGCCCCCTAGGATTTGTCAAATTCACCGAATCACTTGCGATCATCAGCTAGATGAATTGGAGGTTGATGGGACAATCTTTGTGCAAAAAGACTAGTTAGGGATGGCATTTGACTAGTAGCTATGTTTGAATCGGGGAATGAAAGCTGGTCAACGAGCTGGACCATTCTACCTTCATACGGGAAACACATCACTCGAAAGAGTGAGGAAATAATAGCTCCCATGCTATAAATGCAGTCATGCCCAAGGAGTAGATTGTAATCTCCAGGCCCTTGGACTACCATCACGTTTAGATGAATGGTTTTCCTTCCCAAAGTTATAGGAAAATTTGGAAGGATCCCTAACGGTCGACTAGTTCCTTTATTGAAGCTTGACAAATTTCAAATCTCAGGCAGAAGTGATGGCGAACCAAGTTCTTTCTAAGCAGTTGAGGAAAGGATGTTCATGGAAGCCCCTTCATCTATGATAGTGCCAGCCATGATCATTCTGTAAGCTTGTACTATGATCCAAAATGGCACATTAGATGGTAGGCGGGGACTGGCTAGTAGATTCCAATCAAAGGAAACAACTAGATTGCTTGGAGGAGGGACCGAATAAATGGCTGGATGAATCTCTTGAATTGAGGAACTTCCTTCCCGCGGTAAAGGAATGGGTAGATTTCCCCCATGTTCATCGGATTCTGTGTTAACAAAAAGAATTTGGATGGTGTCATTCTCATTCTCTTTGGAGACTTTATCATCTGAAGCAGAACCTTCTGAATGCAAGACTGGGTCGACTGTCGTATCAACCTATAAACTATGGTCTGGTGTGGACTCAAAGGGATTATGTTCAATGATAGGCGTTTCAACTGACAACAGAGGTGTGTCAGTCGAATTTTCAACTAGCGATGGACTCGGCAAGAGTTTCTTGTATCCAGGAGGAAGTCATTGTGGTGAAGCAAGACGGTTATCCAAGACTCTTTTAACTTCATCCAGGAAAGGATAACAGTGGAGGGCATGATCACCTTCACATATCCTACAACGAAATTTAGATCTTTCTTTCTATCCTTTGACTTCATTTTCACTAGTTGACAGTGTACTCTCAACATGATCAATAGAGGTTGACGACACCAGATTGTGTAAGCAGGGAGACCAATCCCTTAGGATCCATGGGATGTAAGGACAATCTTGATGATAGTGGTCTCCCTTGCAAATGACACATGGAGGTTTAGGTTTGGATGGTGCAGTGTGTGGATTTTCACCAGAAAATGCATGGTTTCCCCCTTTTGCCGTTGGCTTCTTCTTCTTCTTCTCCTTCCCTTTCTTCTTCTTCTTAGCTACTTGGTTTTTGGTGTTACTAGCTTCACCAAGTGAAGAGGAAGAAGGAGAGGGAGAAACAAATGAAGTAGAAGGTGGGGGGACAACTCCAGTATCATCTGATTGCTGATTTGATTGCTCAAGAATTACGGTGTTTTGAAGGATAGAGGTCTAGAAAAGCCATACTAGCAGGCCAATTGTCAATCCTGGAAGGGACAATGTACCCATGTAAGGGGCACCAATATCTCCCCAAGAAGAGAAAGGACTAGGATTCCCCCCAAGGGGAAATCCTTGATTAGTGGACTCCATTTGCTCAACCTAAGACCAATGAGGGAATAGTGATGTTATTCCGATTAAAATAAATTTTATGACGCTTTGACACAACTTTCTTTTTCAATTTTTAAGAGTCGAGAAAAAGCTAAAGATGACTCTAGTTGCCTTCGATTTTTAATGAGCCTAAAGTGACAAGTGCTCATATGGACCTTTTCTTTTAAGGAGTCTAAAAAGGAACAAAAGTGACTACTCTGAAAGTCTAAACAGAGGGATTACCAAACCAATCGCAAAACTACAATATACTTTTACGTATGGTAGTCAATCTTCCTAAATGTTATGTTTAGTGCATTGCGATCGATAGGGCAACAGACCCAGCTTCCTAGGGATAAAGGATATAGCCTATTGTGGTCTCCCAATATATACTCGACGGTACGTGGGAGCACAAGTCCGTACTGGAACTTGTCGTATCAAAGAGGAGGAATCACCCAACCTACGATGAAAATGATAGTTACTAGGCTTTATGACGCTGGAATACGTCTCTAGCCTAGACTTCTAGATGTTGTGCGTTAGGTTCCAAAGCATTTTTATGTTCATTGAGGTTTATTTTACAGTTGATCATTCTTAAGAAGTTTGCCTTTCAACGTTCACTGTGTGATGTAGATATACAATTCCTAAATATGCAATCTAAGATCATAAATAGTCGTTTATTTTCTTTTAGCATTGAAAATCCTAGCTACTAAGGAAAGAAGAGTAAAATTCTTTCAACATAGAGCAGAGAGCACACACTAGATGGACTTTTCCTAAATCAAATTCTGCATGTAGTCTAAATGCAAATGCACACGCATGTATTTGTTTTTCCATTTCCTTAATGTGAGAATGACAAAAAGAAAACTAAGTACAGATCCAAATTAATTTTCTTCAAAGCGACACTCTAGCAATTTCTTTTCAAAAACGAAAGGAAGACTAATATGACACTTTCAATTTTGAAAGGAAAACCATTTTCGACACTTAAAAGAATTGATATTTCAAATCAAATATAATGGGAAAAGTGTAATCCACTATCTAAAAGAGGAACACTTTACGACACTCTTTTCTTTGACTGAAAAAGACAGTTGCGGCACTTTCAAATCAAAAGATGATAGTTCGTTTAAGCTACTATTTGTAAAGGAGGACTATAAATGATGAAAATACATAAAAAACATTGACAACTCCTTATCAATGGAGGCTGAATAATGTAAAGGAAGAAGGTTTCAACAGTGATATACTAATCATAGATAGAAAAACTACTAAATAGACCTGAAAACAATGAAGAAAAAACCAAAATATTTAGGCAGAAACAGTCTCACTCAATCATCGCACCTATCCTTAAGGGAAACAGGGATGCATCTCACCTGTAGCACATGGGAGGTGTGATGCATCTAGACTTCCAATGAGAGACAGTGCGATGGTCTAGGGACGAGACTGAGATCAGTTTTCACTCAGAGTTTGCAGTTAAGCTCAAGGATTTAGGCTAAGCTTATGATAGGCAGTAAACAAAAAGTATAGGGGCTGATCTAATGAGGTTATTTGAGCTACCACCAGGGCACTTAGGATGTTCGCAAGTCAAATGTTCAGTTCATAAACCAACCTAGAGATTGACTGAAGCAGCGTTGATCTACTTTGTAGTTACATAGCAAAAGCAGTTCGAAGGCTAGCTAGCTTAACTTCAGGCTCCGTCTGTAGTTTATAAAGCAAACTACAAGGACAAACAAACAAACTATTTTCTCCCCAGTGGAGTTGCCATTTTGTTTACGAGAAAACTAGTGTCCATTCAGAGCTACTAGTCCCATTAAGACGGGTAGCTATCTTAGAAACAAACAATTCAAATTTACTTGTGTTTTCCTTTATGAGAGATAGATGGGAGAGAAGCAGAGAGTACCAACCTCAGTCTTTCACTTCGCTCCTTGCTTGTTTCCTCTCTCCTTTGATAGAGCTTTCAAAACTATTTTCTCACTTGTCCCACTTCAAAGTGTTAGTGTCAGTCTTGCAGCCTTCCTCCAGTGATCAAACATGCTCTTCCAAGTGATTTTAAGGTGTCAAAATCAAATTTTGCCATTTCAGTGAGTCTTCAAGCAAAATTTGGTCACTAGGCATTAGGTCTACGGTTTTCTTTCACTCCTTTCAAAGTTTCCCAAATGTCGGTCCATGTCACCATTCAGCTGAGTCTATCGTCATTCAGAAGGTTGTTATCATCATGTTAGGTTCCATTGGGTCATTTTACACCTTGTTCATGCCTCAATTGCACCTAGGCAAGGTTCATTTCCCTCTCCTAGGGTTTTGAAGGCAATTTCTCTTGAATGGTCAAATCATTAGCAAAACTTGTATCCATATGTTCATACACCTTCCCTATCCTTCATGTACCTTATTAAACACTTCCCATCACTGAGATCCCCCAAATTCCTCATTTTTGCACAAACCCTAGTTTCTTGCCACAACTTGGCAATTTTCTAGGCTAGGCCTATGTTTTTCCCTTTTGGACCCCTTCCCTCACTCAATCTCTGAAATTACACTTTCCCCTGCTTCCTAACATCCCTCCCTACTTCCAAAAATTTCTCCAAGAATTTAGAAGCCCCTTATCCCCTTCATTTCGCTTCATTTCGACAAAATTCCTTGTTTTACACATCGGGATAAGTTTCACTCAAAAGATGTTTCAGAGAAATCAAAGATGAATTTTGAAAATCTGAGAGAGGTGTTTGTCCCAAACAGGCCAAGGAAGAAAAACCTCCTTCACTTTTTACACAGGTGTCATTGTTTTAGAGAAATGTCAAACATACCATTTTCTCGGGAGAATTGATGCACCTCTGAAGTGACCTTGGGAAAATCAAGTTCTCTCCTAGCTTGGTTGGCCAAATGACTTTCTTTATCAGTCAAATTATAGCTAGACACAAAGGGATTTCTAATGAGCTATCATGAGCTCAATTGAGAGTTGAAGAAGACATTCAAAAGTTGACTGCAACAACACTCTGCCTTGAGGCAGCCTCATTTGGCACATTTTGACTAGTCTTGGGAGATTTGATTTTTGATAGGGAAAATGAACTCCAAATTGACAAAATTCTAGTTTTTTTTGGAAATTAGACTCAAATACCTTTCCAACAAGCTATCCTGCGCCTGATTTCAACGCCGAGAAGGCCTCCAAAATCCTCTTGCAAAATGCACTATGTGGCGCACAACGCACTGGGTAAGGCGTGCGACGCATAGGGAGCGCGCGGCGCACTGGGCTGAAATCGCCAGTGTTAATTTACAAGCCTGTGACACATAGGGAGTGCACGGTGCACTGGGTAAGGTGTGCGATGCTTACAGTTTGAAGCTCGAAACTAGTTTGAAAACTTATCAAATCGCCTCCTCTTCACATCAAATTGTCAGGTAGGCTCGCCTACATTGCCTTTGCTTTGTTTCTAATGGTGAAAGTGATGGGTACATATATGATTGCCATGGAGACCAGATATTGAAAGCCTCCATTTGTCAATATAAAAAGTGTTGTAGGGTTTGAAAACAGTTTTGTTACCAAGGTTGTGTTTTTTCCCCATTTCCCTTTATTCCTCATTTCCCATCATATTTCCTCATCAATTCTCTCATTAATCCTACACTACAATCCCTGAAATACTAATCCTCCACCTCTATAAAAAATGCCTTAATCCTATAATATCCCAAACCCTAAAACCCTAATCCTATATTTACATATCCCCTCCCTTCCCTAATTACATTTTATTTCCAAAGTCCCTAATTCCCTAATGTTTTCCCTTTCCTAATATTCCCTTGTGCATTTGTTTTTCCCCTTGGTCACAGCATTGTTAGAGCAAAAAGCAGTTTTCACTCAATTGCACAAACAGTTTTATATATCAGCATACATATTCCGGCTATCTTGTTTTCAAAGTCATGTCAGAGACCGAGTCAGTCTATGAGTAGGAGTATGACAGTGGTTCTACACCGGAGGTAAATGTGCCAAATGTGCCACGGAGGTATCACAAAAGTGGCAAAGGTGGTCATCATGTCAGGGAGGAGCCTACTTCTTTGGCTCAATTGCAAGCTTGCCCACTTGCAATGGATTTTTTTCAACGTCAATCATGTTTCCAACACTTTGAGATGATCTCACAAACTCAGCATCATCGAGAACTAGTCCTATTATTTGTTCTACATTTACATGATGGTCGTGTAAACCTTGCCGGAGTTAATTTCACCTTGTCAGCAGCGACTATTTCTCAGGCCACCGGGATACCAAATTTAGTGGAGGAATGGAGAAAACGTCGGCAATTAGACAAATTCTACTATGAGCCATACATCAAACCTAGGTAAATGAGACACTTGAGCACAATTTTTTCTTTCAGATTCCTGAGGGATGAGTTTGCACCATTGATGAAACTTATCATTCAATATTTCAGTTGCGAGCGCAGATTCTCGCGTCTCTATGCGCACCATGTTCGTTTGTTGATGCATTTCACGAGGGTACGTATGATGAACATTCTGTACTTCATGTGTCGCAACATAGAGAGGATGGTGACTTTAGTACAAAGGAAGAGCCCAGCACATCAACATAAGAGCATATATCATTACGCGTTGATCCAAATCATAGTGATGCATCAGTTGGCACAGCAGGGCATTACTTGGGAGGATTTCATCTCCCGTGATTACTTCTCAGCGCTACAGCCGCCTCCCGAGATAGTTCATGATGAGGGAGTTCCTTCAAACCAGCCAGACATTCCTGAGATTGAGCATATAAGTGCTCCTCCATATGTGACATACCAGCGAGGCCATAAGGCCTTATTTGCATCTACACGACGAGTACTATCTCCACCCGGGGTGGAAGGGGTCTCGTTGACTTCATCAGCACAATGAGTAATATCTCCACATCATGTGGAAGGGGTCTCGCCTTCTTCTTCAGCACAGGTACAGATCCAGGATAGGGGCAAGAGGCCCATGTATGATGAGGGTCCTTCAGGAGGTCGGGACACGGATATCATTGATGTTGATGCAAGCTCTCCTAGCTCGGAGCTAAAGGAGATCATCCGAGAGAAAAGGGCTGAGAATGAATCGCTGCAAAAGAAATTGCAGATGGCTAAGTGGGTGATTAACTACTTGGAGCAGTGCAACAAACAGCTAGAAGACGAACATACACTTGATGAGTTGCGGCAAATACGGGAAGATCGAGAATTGGCCCGAAAGAGACCCGGTGATTTGACATCGATTGATCAAGAATCTATGCTCATCCAGGTGAACACTCATTTGGAGAAATTGTTGGCGAAGGAAAACAGAGACAAGGACATGCTTCGTCATATGAAAACTCATTATTGGGCTCGTATGCATGTTTGCAAAGCAAAAATGAAGATCCTAAAGAGGCGATTGAGAAAAGCACTAAAACGGCGGAAAAAGCCCGATCCACTAAAAATTTTGGCCGAGGCTTCATTAGCAGGGCATAATACATGATAGAGGGTCTTCACTCCGAATTTGAGCAAATTCGGAGAAATTTTTGTCATTTTGAAAATTTTGTCCTAAAAACAGGTTTTTTGGCTCAACGCGTAGCGCGTTGACGCGCACACTTAAGATTGGGACACTTGCTGGAGGAAAAGTCTACATTTTTTGGTTTTTCATGATGAATTATACATGCTCAGCTATTTCCAAAGCATTTCATTAAGTTATGGGTGACCAAAAGGCTCAAAAACACCATGAAAATCACCTTTCTGCCACCTTTTGCACCAACAAGAAGTACTTCCGGGAGAATGACATTTTGTGGGGGAAACTGAGCTCCCAATTGCAAAATTCCACTTGGGCTGGATATCAGACATCTAGGGCTTTCCAACCAGCTATTGTGAGCTTGATTTGGATGCCGGAAAGTTCCCCAAAAACAGGTTGAAAGGCGCGCGGCACATAGGGCTCAGGCGCGCGGCGCACAGGGTTTTTTGGCAAAATTTTCATCTTCAGCTCAGGAAATGCAGCCAGTTTGACCAGTTTTGACTTGTGATGTGATTTTTCACTCCTCTTGATGTAACTAATGAAATATGATGTTATTTTGACTCTTAGTTAGTTATTCTAGAAGATTCATTCACTAAAAGGTGAAAATTTAATGAATGAATTGGTTTCCTACCTTATAGAGGCAAGTTGTTTTGACTGCCTAGATTGTAGTGCTTTGTTTAGAGTTGGTTGAAACAGCTCCTAGGATGATTAGCTTGAGCCCTATAGGCAAGGGAATGGGTTGGCTTGCCTATATTATGTATTTTCTTAGTCATTTTCAGGGTTGGACTCTTGGGAAAAGCTTGACACTCTATTGTACATATTTTTATCTGCATTTTTGGCAAAGGAAAGACCAGGGTTTTGCAGCACTGTTTGGGATTCATGTGGCTTTGTGTGTTGATGGTGTGCTTATTTCAATATTTGTAAGTTTTTTATGTGCATCACTTTCCTTCTCTTATCTTCTGCAATTGAACAAATGAAGTGTTAAGGTAGAATCCATAATTTGCTATGCTCTGCCTTTAAGTTTATTTGATTTTCCATGTTTTCATATATTTATGGAGAATCCTTGAATGTTTTTTGCTCTCCTTAACTTATCACCAGTCAGATCTATCCATTCATTCTCTTTAAAAGCATAAAGACAATCGCCTACCTTGCCCCAAGTATACCTCTGCAAAAACTGAGCCTCATCCCTGCACCCAAAATTGCCTTTCCCTTGAATTCAACAAAATTTCAAAAAATCAATTTCAAACTCCTTGTACTTCATACCTAGCCTAAAATTAGTTATCAATTTAGTCATCTCGAGCCTCATTGATCATCTTTAGCCGAGATTGACCCAGAGAGAGCCCTCTCCTGTCCTCGTAGGGCTAGGCCAGGGAAAATTTTAAGAACCCCCCCTAATTTACATGTATACTAAATGGGTGAATCTCCATGGTATATAGGAAAAATGGAAGGCGATTTTTTCAATAATATGATATGTATATATAATTTTTTGGCGAATCTCTCATCACGCATGGCGAATATTTTACTCAATTATAAAATCTTGTGTTTATTGAATACACAAATGAAATCATTGCATTTCTTTAAAATATCTTTTGAAATCAAAATTACTGAAATTACATATCGATAATCTAGTAGGTGTAAGATAAAATTCACCCATGCCATTCACAAAAAGCATGAGAAAAAACCTAATACTATATATAAAACCATGAAAAATTCAAATTCATCACTTCTAGGGACCTCATAACCACCCTGTCAATACACAAGTATGTTCCTATTTGCAATTAGAAAAATTACCCAAATTACAATCTGTTTACTCCACTTCTAGGGACCTCGTAACCACCCTGCCAATACACAAGTATGTTCCCGTTTGCAATTAGAAAAATTACCCAAATTACAATATGTTTACTCCAGCATATGTTGGAAAGTTACAGAAGGATGACTAGTGCAATCAATCCATTCCTTTTAGCCCTGGATTTGTTTCAGTTTAAAACAGAAGTATACAAATATACTTGTCCAATGTCTATGCTTTAACCATTCACCTTAAGATGTTTTTACAATATAATTTCCTAACTCTATTTAATATCTTCATTATCATAAAAACCAACCTATATCCATCTTAACTCCACATCTACCACTCTTAGGGGGATGAAATCTATTTATCCCTCTGAGCACTTGGTAGACCCAGAATTAAGATGGATCTAAGATACAATTTCCCCTTTAAATAGTCTATGCTCACATGAATACCATGGGTCAATACCACGGGTTATCATAAACCTGGAGCTTAAAAATTACTATTAGTAATTTATAAAAATTAATAAAATTAATAGTTGATTTTTATTTTATTTTTATTTTAACCAAGCTAAAATGTTTAACATACATTAACTTACAACATCCATTTTTAATCTTGATCAGATCAAATATTTTTTCACTCTATGCTAGTTTGCATATCACGATATTTGGTACCTATCGGGGATTAGGAGATCCAGAGTAAGGATGCATCTATTCTGGTTTAATTCCCCCATTTAAATAGGCTACATTCCAATTGAATACCATGGGTCAATACCATGTGCCATTTTTATTTTTATTAATACTAATATTAGGGTTAATAATGTTTTTTGCATGGTATTAATATAA
The DNA here is from genome assembly GCA_000404065.3 of Pinus taeda. Lineage (NCBI taxonomy): Eukaryota > Viridiplantae > Streptophyta > Pinopsida > Pinales > Pinaceae > Pinus > Pinus taeda. The sequence continues at coordinate 123,974 of APFE031447921.1, read as the reverse complement.
AAAATGTTTTATTTATTTACCATACCTCTCGTTTATTTATATTTTTATTAATTTACCATAACATTCATAAATACAAGGTGATTTATGGAGTAAATATAAAAAAAAAATGTTTTTTTTGTTTACCATACCTCTCATTTATTTATATTTTTATTAATTTACCATACCTCTTTTACAAATATGGTATTTGGCCCATAGGATTCACTTAAATAAAACCTCTTTCTTGAGCCTTCATAAATAGAACGAGGGTTATGGACTAAATATAAAAGAGGTTTATTTATTTACCATGCATCTAGTTTATTTATATTTTTATTTTTTTACCATACCTTTTGAGTAAGTATAAAAAGACGTCTTATTTATTTACCATACCTCCACTTTACTTATATTTTTATTTTTTTACACCCTTACATGTATATAAGGTGATTTATGGAGTAAATATAAAAAATGTTTTATTTATTTTCCATACCTCTCATTTATTTATATTTTTATTAATTTACCATATTTCTTTTATAAATATGGTATTTGGCCCATAGGATTCACTTAAATAAAACCTATTCTTGAAAATGGGCAAATGGAAGGTTGTAACTCCTAATTTCAAGGGCTAAATTTACCTTTTTTACCCTCCCCCTTAAAATAAGGTGGGCTATTTGAGGTGATTTGTAAAAATGTACTATGATACAAAATATTCGCCCACTAAAAATTTAAAACCCCTTAATTTCGCCAAAGGGCGAACATTCACCCCTAAAATCACCCCTAGGGCTAGCTACGAGGCTCAGCGTGGTTTGATGTAGCCTTGAGTTTTACCTTATTTCAGCCTAAGGTAGATTTGAGTGCTAACACTAAGAACACCTATAGATTCAAAGTAGCAGAATACCATCAAAGCATAGAGATCTATAACCATAAACAATATAGGATCAAATGTACATTAACCATACACATACATATAAACAAATACAAGATTCAGAGATATACAAGCATATGTAGGAAAACTCAAATAGCTTTATTGATAGAAGTAGTAGAAGAGAGGATTACAACCCAACTACTTGATCCAATGCCATCCTCCTAGCATGGAAGCCCTCTTCACCTCATGAAAAGACTAGATCACCCAACAATAAAATGTTTCACAAAGAAGCCAAGAACACTTCCTTACAAGATACAAAATTCTAGCCTCTGGATCTCTAGGATGAGGGATCCATATATAGATATTTGCAGGGGGGTGAGTCAGATTCTGGGATCTTGATTAGTGTCATTTCTCTAAGAGTTCTTAGTTCCACTTGGAGATTTCATGATCTCTTACTCATCCCTAGGTGAATTCAGAGAGGCAAGTGTCAAATGAGGAGTTTCTAGAAGATTCTCTGGGTTTCCACCCAGAAAACCGCCTCTGTCATTTTTCTGCTCTTGCTCATCACACCCTACAAAAGGGATTTTTTGTATGCATTGCACGCTCTGTCTGTAACAGGTGAGACGCATCGCACCCTCAGCATGGAGTAGTTTGTACGATTTAGTTTTGACCAGTTCTGAGCAGTTTTTAGGGAGAACTTCTGGGAAATGATGTAATTAGTTGACCTTGTTCCTTTAGGGTATGAAACAACACTTTTAGGGGTTTATAAGCCCTTGGTTAATTGGGGTTGTAGTGCCCAAATATGTCTATAACATGCAGGTATGAAGAGTAGTGTTTTTTAGTATTGATACTTTCGGCTAAGCAAAAATTTTGTTAGAGTTAATTGCGGTTCTTTCTTGAGATCACTCGGCTCTGTGAAGGTGATCCATGGTTTTGTGTGAAGGAAAGGCTTTTCTTTATGACCATGGTCACAAAGGCTTTGTTTGTTCCGAGGCATGCTCTACGGCTCTGTTACATGACACCTCATCGAAGGGATTTGATATTTGTCTAAATTTCATGGCGTAATCAATAACCTCTATAGCCTTCCAATTCAGGAAAAATCATCTCCTCTTAATCAAGTCTTGAATAGTGCTTATAAAGCATCTATAGTCTGGTAGTCACATTCCTTAAGCCACAAGAGGATTAGTGAAGTTTTTGGACATTTCTCTAATTTTTGTGTCACTGATTTTATGATTCACTTGTTATTGAATGGCCACCTGGAGTAGAAGACTTTGTAGTGAAAGATCAAAACCTGACTAATGCAGATGACCTGGTCATGATGATTATTTCTGTAGTCTGTAACTTTTGAAGAACATAATGACACATGATTTTTTCTATTGGAAGAACTAAGATCTGGTTGTCATCTATGAAATGTGTTAGGAACACTCTTATTGTCACATCCCTATCGTTTAATCTAGGCTTCAAAAAGGTGTTTGATAAGCAGAGTTATATATTGAAATTCAATGCATTGCAGTTAAGGCCAAAGGACACTTATCATAGTAAGAGTTGTGCATCAGATGATCTACACCCATAAGAAGTAAATTGATTCCTCTTTATTGTTGGAGGACTTGTGACTATGGTCACAAGGCTTTTGTAATTATGTTCAACTTTTAAATTTAAAAGGAATAGTGGCATAACAATTAGTTCATGGACAAAGCCCTCGTGACTGGGACATAAACTTGATGAGGCTTGTAGCATAGGTTTTCCATCTCTTGAATTGAGTGATAGAATTACGCGCCAATACTTGTTATAAGGTTAGAACCAATGATGTTCAAAGAACTAGAAGTACAACTCTCACTGACTACAGAAATAGTGATAATGATAAGAACCTGAAATACAATAATGATATTGGCAAGTGATATTTATATTTAATCATGTGAAGAAATAATGATATTATCAAGTGATATTTATATTTAATCATCTGAAGAATTCTTGTTTAGAATGAAAATCATGGATGCACATTTATGAACAATAGATTATTTCATGCATGACGAATTAACTGTATTAAGTGACCAGGTATGAGGGATTTGACTTGAACAATGGGTGTAAATGATTTGACTGCAAGAAGGGTTTGGAGGTGTTTGATCATGTAACTTGATTATTCAATTTTTGAACTAACCTATCTTTAGGTGACTCATGTAAAAATTGAGATTTAAAGCACTATCCTATTCCTTGTTGGCAGAATATATCAACTCTTAGCCTTACCATCAGACTTGCGAAAAGTTTATCATTATTGCTATGGCTCAAATTAATAATTCTTCATCAAGGCAAGGGTTTCATATTGGGTTGACCATTCCATATTTAGTTAAAAAATTAGTATGCAACAATAAAGGTTTCTTCAGATACCATTGTATAGCAGTCTAGAAGCTAAGCTATAGTATCTAGAAACCTCATATATAGCATTGATTGTAAGCTTCATATATAAGAGGAATTGTGGTAGTGAGAGAATCAAGAGAAACATCAGAGTATGTAGACAATAGTACAATGAATAGGGACATAGAGGTTGTGAGAGTAGGAAATTGTATAATTAAAGTCAGTTGTTCCAGATTTGAAGTCACAACCTCCATCACTTAACTCAAGGAGGCTACTACTTGATTCAGAAATACATGAAGAATTCACTCATTTAAAGCATTGGACAGAGAAAAACAAAAGGATGAATTTGATGATTCACTATAAGGAAAAAACCTTCTGGTGGAGGTTACAACGATGGTTTTTAGTGTTAGGAAAATTGGGGAAAAAAAATTCAGAACAACATCCACTAAAACATCCATTTGGGATAGTGGATGTTTTAACGGAACTTCATCACAACTAAAAAAGGCTAGCTCGTCATAGGTTCTAGTGGATATTTCTTTTGTGATGCACTTAACAAAATAAGTAGAACCAATGCACTACATATATAAAAACATTGGGGCACATAGATAACTAAAATCATTGAGGAGTTGAATGCAAAGAATATCAATGTGTAATATATAATGCACGAGTGCTAAGAGATAAAAAATTCATGGGGCGTTCTTGTAAGGAACGACACTAAGGAACACAAAAAATAATTTTTGCGCAAGTGTTTTTTCTAAACTTCGAGTGTCGATGTGTATCATTTGTACAAATACTGTAGCATGTGACGAACTGTCTTCTATGTGACGGTTCTTCCACTTGACCAGATACTGAAGGTATTCCTTCCGCCGAGTTCGCTTGGACACCTAAGTGTCTAGAATCCTCTCGATCTCAAGGGGCTCAGCCAAAGGCATTTGTCTCATCCAAGAACCATTCTCAATTTAGGTGTCCCGTTTTGGCCGTGTGGCACTGCCATCTTCAGGACTGGCAGTAAATGGAAACAAATCTACCACATTGAAGATGGGCGATATGCCTATCCCTGGTGGCAGCTGTAATTCATAGGCATTGGTACAGAACTTGAGAAGAATTTTGCAGGGGACCAACCTTTTTGTATTTCAGCTTTTTATAGTCACCCTTAGGAAATTGTTCTTTGCATAAATGCACAAGGACTTTGCCCCTACATTAAACTATACTTCCCGTCGCTTTAAATCTACATGTTGTTTATATCTCTGACTGTTGTCCTACAATTTCGACTTTACTTGCCTGTGAAAGTTGTTCACTGCCTTGGCGAAATCTTCCCCATCAGCACTCCTTCTTTCTAATTTTCCGAGATCTCGTAGCTCATGCACTCCGTGAGGATGCATGCCATAAAAAATCTAAAAAGGACTGTAACCCATGCTACAATTTGGTGAATCGTTATAAGCAAATTCTACCTGAGTAAGCACACAATCCCACATCCATGATTTCTCTCCAACCAAACTCTATAGAAAGCTTCCCAAGCTCCTATTCACCACCTCCGTTTGCCCATTAGTTTGTGGGTGATATGCGGAGCTGAAATTCAACTAAGTGTCCAACTTCTTCCATAGGGTGTGCCAAAAGTGCCCTGTAAATTTCACATCCCTGTTTGAGATAATGGACCTCGATAAGCCATGTAACCTGATGATTTCTGTGTAAAACAAGTGTGCTATGTGAGTGGCATCAATGGTTTTTCGACAAGGAATGAAATGCGCCATTTTCAAAAACTAGTCTACTACCACCATCACCGAATCAAAACCTCATTGTGACCTTGGTAGACATAAGACAAAATCTAAGCTGATTGAGTCCCACGGTCTACCTGGAATAGGCAGTGGCATGTAGAACCCTACATTTTGGCTATGTCCTTTCAGCAATTGACACCCTTTACACTAGTCACATATCGCTACACATCCCGTCACATCTTTGGCCAATAATAAAAGTGTCCTAACTGTTCTAATGTTTTTCCTATGCCGAAATGCCCAGCTAGACCTCCATTGTGCTTCTCTCGAATGATATTCTCTCTCATCGAACAATCGGGAATGCATAATTGTCCCACTTTAAACAATAGCTTCTCCTATAAATTATAGTCCAACCATGGACTATTGTTTCTCAGTAAAGGATTCTGACAGGATTCATAAGCCTCTTTGAAATCTGTGTCAGTCTGATACAAGTCTTTTAAATGCTCAAAGCCCAAAACTTGTATCGTACTCTCCTGCAAGAGCAAAGCTCTTCTGCTCAACACATCTGCCACCTTATTAGCCTGCCCACTAATGTGTTTCAACACAAAATTGAAACTCTGTAAATATTCGACCCACTTAGCATGCTTGTGATTCAGCTTATGTTGTTGCATCACATATTGCTGTGCAAAGTTATCAGAAAATAAAACAAACTCATTCCCTAGTGGATAGTGTCTCCAATGCTTCAGTGCTTGGATGAAAACATAGAATTCTTTGTCATAAGATGAGTACTTATACCTACTCTCATTCAAATTCTCACTAAAAAACACAATAGGTTTGTCTTCCTGGATAAGTACAGCTCCAATGGCCATACCACTTGCATCATAATGGACTTGGAAGAGCTTACTAAAATCAGGTAATCTTAGGATTGGTCTCTCAGTGATTTTTTCCTTCAATAACTGGAAGCTCCTCTAGGCTGTTTCAGTCCAACGGAAAGGTTGACTCATCTTATTAATAGTGTCCAACATAGGCATGCAGATTCCACTAAAATCTCTGATAAATTTATTGTAAAAACTTGCCAACCCATGAAAACTACGAACCTCAAATAGCCTCTTTGGGGATGGCCAACTAATAATAGATGCAAGTTTTTATGGGTCCACCTTCAACTCATTCTCTGCAATCACAAAACCCAGATAAACTAGTTCTCTTTGAAAAAAGTACATTTTTGTAGATTTATCAGTATCTTATTTTACTGCAATTTCTCCATCACACTTCGAACATGTCGAAAGTGTTCCTCCTTGGTCTTGATGAAAATTAATATATCATGAGGATACACTATCACAAACGTTCCAATGAACTCTTTCAGAATTTCATTCTTCAGTCGCATAAATGTTCTAGGGGCATTACTTAATCCGAATGGCATTACTAGCCACTCATACAACCCTTCATTAGTCTTGAATGTTGTTTTCCATTCATCCCCTTCCCTGATCTGAATCTGGTGATAACCGCTCTTCAGATCGATCTTCGAGAAGTATGCTGCCTCGCCTAGGCAATCCATCATATCATCCATCCATGGTAGTGGAAACCTATACTTGATAATTATCTTCTTGATGGTCCTCGAATCCATGCACATTCCCCATTCTCCTCCTTTCTTGGGAGCGAGGACTGTTGGAACTGTGCAGGGGCTCAAACTCTCCCTTATCAGCCCTTTATCTAGCAATTCCTGCACCTATTTTCTGATCTCCTCATTATCTTTGGGGCTCCTCTGGTATGCTGCCTTGTTTAGTAGATTTGCTCCAGGTCTAAAGTCAATGTGATGACTGATACTCCTCTTAGGAGGCAATTTATCTGGTAGATCATCCATGACGATATCACTAAAATCCTACAACATCTCTTGAATTTGTTCTGGTAAATCTGAAATTTCATTGTGTAGTAACACTATCTTTGGCCTCCTTACTACAGCATAATTCACTTCGTTGTCTTCGATCTGCTTTAAAAACTATTTTCCACCCATTAATAACACTTTTGTTCTACTTGTTTCTGCTGTTTCTTCCTCCTTGATGGGCACAAGTGTGTTATTAATCCCATCCTTGACAAACTTGTAACAACTTGTCTTCCCATCATGCACTACCTTTCAGTCATATTGCCATGGCCTTCCTAGCAGTATATGACATACGTCCATTGGCATAATATCACAAATAACCTTGTCTCCGTACCTGCCAATATAGAACTCAACTTCACACTATTTGTCAACCAAAAGTTGATGGCCTTTCTGCAACCATGATACCTTGTAGGGAGTGGGGTGCTTCAGCCACTTCAAACCCAACTTCTGTACCATCTCTATGGAAACCAGATTATCCGTGCCCCCACTGTCGATAATCAACTTGCAATAGTTTCCATGTGACTTACAAACTGTCCAAAATAATGCCTTCCTTTGAGTTTGTTCAGTTGTCCCCTTGGCTAGTTTCAACAACACTTTATTTAGAACTAAGGATTCCCTTATTTTCGGCACATTTTTTGCTTCCTGGTGTGGTGCCTATTCTTCCTCTGGCTATGCAATATACGCTCCTTTTTGACTAGCTTGTTCCACTTCAGGACACTCAAAATACCTGTGCCCCCACTTGTGGCACCTGTAGCATTGATAGATAGCTCCTCTGCCTTAGCCATTTCCCTTTCCTTGCTAATATGTCCTTCCTCCTCTAGTGTTGTCTCCTTTTTCTGCTGTCATTGAAGTTTTAGAACTGTTGCCCTCTTCACTATTATTGGCAACTCGTCCTCTGACATAGGATTGTCCTCTTCCTCTACCAGTTCCCCGTCCTCTTCTAGCATTTTGTTTTCTAGTGATCTTCTCTTCTGCCTTCATGGCACTCTGGTATGCTTCTTCTTGTTGGACACCTAATCCTCAATGGGTTAGTGTAGAAGCCAAATAGACAAAAAGAAGTCCAAGAGACCTTGGGATGTGAAACCCAACGGTCAAACAATGTACTATAAATGTATATCAGTTGTTAATAAAAGATGTATTCTCATGTTTTATCTTTCCTATTTATTGTTGCCCATGTGTGTTTAACATGGTATCAGAGCAGGCGTATTCCTGCCCTGCATAATTTCCTTGGGCCATCTGTTTTGTGGCCTCTATGTGCATATCGGTTATGACATTTCTGTTCACTGTCCATAACACTCCATTAATTCACTAACAATTAGAAATTTTATGCTTTTACTCTGTTAATTCATTGGATTATCTCTCTGTTGTGCCTAATCGAAATTCATGCACATCTGCTATAAGTATTATGCTTCCATCACCTTTGACCATTTATAAATCAAGTCTGCACCTTCTGTGGCAGTGTCATATATGTGTTTTTTTGTCAGGACTGTGCCTTTTGTCTAGACTGCGCCCTTTGACATATGTGTTTTTAAGTAAACGCTAAACGCTGTGGTATTGAACGCTGCTATCAATGGCAATAAAGTCTTGTGAATACTGAAGGCTCACGGCCCTACACCGTAAATACCCGAGTCTACACAATCGAAGAAAAAGGTATTTGCATTAAACATGGTGGCCTCTGCACTGCATTAAACATGGTGGTGCCGCAGTAACGTTGTTTTGATATATATAAAAACATTGGTGTGTTTCATATACATTGGTGTGAAAAAACCCTGTTGTGTTTCATATATAAACAATGTTTCATATATATATATAACACCATTGTTTTCTTTTGGATATATATAACGCTGGTATATAAATGATTTCTCTAGAATGCAGTGTTTCTTTGAGTGTAGTTCCAAAATCGGGGAGCAAGAACAACGTTGAAACAAAAGGAAGTGTGATAATCTCAAACATTGTTGTAAGAGCCCGAGGAAGGAGAACAGAAGACTGCTGGGATCGGACTTGATAGTCCCACAATTGTTCTGCGAGGTTTGAATGAGTTATCATCTCTGCTTGCTTCTAAATAACTCCCCTATAGTTTATGTCGCAAACAGGGAACCTTTAGACCGCATAGATTCTGCCGGATGCCCAATTGGATCCTTTGTGTACACTTGACAAATCTTGCCCTTAATCTCTAAAGTGGGTTCTAGATCAGTCATATCACATTCACATCCCAAGTACTTCACAAAGAGCCTCGAAACCACCGCCTGGTAATCATTCTCGGTGATGACCCCCAGTCTGGTGAGGAAAAATAGCCAGGCCACAAAATTAGCCTCATGACCAGTCCTGTAATCGATTCTCATAGCGTTTCCAAAGCTCTCTGTAAAATAAGGGAAAATATTAGGAATTGAAGCACGAAGATCTAGTGTCAAAACCCTGTCCATCAATTCCTAGCCATGCTGGAGTTGTTCCTGCCATTGCCGAAAAACAGGATTTCCATACCGCGTGGGCTACTGGAGGGGTGGTATAATTGATCTTCGTGGAGGAGTTGTAATTTTCTAAAGATGCCCACCATATATGTATTTATTTTGACGGCATTGATGTTTTGGATTTGGTGAGACATCCCACGACCAAGATTACGCCAACACCTCCTATCTCCAGAACGCCTTTGTTGAAGCCTCGAGCCTTCCTTGAGTGCAACGTTGAGTTTTGGAGAGATTATTCTTTGTGCATTTAAGTAGTAAGTGCATTAAGGCTCATGGTCAAGTAAATTCAAAGTTGAACGGTTTCTTTGTGCGTTTATTGAAGATTAAAATATATGTGTGTTGAGCATATGACATATATCTATGTGCATTGAACATATGGTCATGAGTTTTATATGAACGTCTGGAAGGTTTCCATTTAAGGCTAAATTAAAAGGTATTGTGCGTTGGACTGACCTGCGTTGGTTCATTGATTATATTGTCATATGTGTTGGCTAAAAATTGTATGTACAATGGTGAGTTGTGATAACCAAGTTCATGCTAGATATATTCATTTGTGTTGGTTCATGATTGGTTTGAATATATTAACATTGTTTCATATACACATTGGAAATTGAGCATTGGTGTAGTGGTGTTGTTCGCAAAAAAAAAACAACAAGCAATTTCCAGTTTATGAGCTTATGTATACCTCTTTCTCTTGTGATCTGTAATCCCACAATTGCAGTTGTTCCACATGCTATCATCAATGGTTACATTCAGTCGCTATTCAACTTGACTATTATTTTCCACTAGCTGAGAAAGTGAAGGAGTATTTGAAGGATCCAAGAAAGTTTACAGTTGTTGTTGCCCCAGTTTTGGCATTGTATTTAAGACTCATTATAGTTTTTATCTACATATATATGCATTTTTTCCTTGATTCGACTATTGCATAAGAGTTTGGTGGGCTGTATAAAGGCAATGATCGTTTTTAATCTTTTGTGGAGAAAAGTTTAGATGGCTGTATTATCAGAAACATAGTGCTGGTAATTTTTATGTAATGGATTGTAATTGGTGCTTACTGGTTGCACATTGATTATTTGTGACATTTATAAAGGATATTGTTGTGTATTGTGACTCGGTACTACTTTTCTGCATTGAGTAGTAGTTGTGATAGTTTTTAAGGTGTAATTCTAACATTGAAGAAAAAAAATGGCGAGAACCAATGAAGTATTAGAGTTCCTCAAAACTCTCATATTGTCTTCTACTCATGATACATTAAAAGTCAACAAAGTTTCTCTCATAGACATTTAGGTCTATCTACAAAATGCACAAGAGAAAATTGAATTTTTGCTACTCAAATCTTAGCTACAGAAAGAAGAACTAAAATAGAGGAGTCATTCTGAACATGTTTCAGTTCAGAACATTGACACTACAACCCATGAGAAGCAAGTCAATAATGTTACAATTGGTTCAGATTTAGTACCCAATAAAGCAGCAGTTGTGCATGCAGATGCAAAAACTCAGTCTGCACTTCCCAAGCCCATCATTAGACCTTGGGAACAACTTATCCACAACAAGCACATAACTGGTCTTGGATATGACAAGGACTTGTCCTTTCATATTCTAGACTATTCAAAGCCCATTCAATTTCAAAGTGTTGGATTCATTCATGACAGTTCACCTACTCTTCACGACAGTTCACCTCCAACTGTTCCAGATTCTACTCCTCCTCCACAGTAACAATAACAGATTGTGAAATGCCAACACTGTGACTGAGTTGGGCATCTAAAAGATCTCTATTTTGATCTTCATCCATGTAAGAACTGTCATAAAACCAGTCATTCTTCAAACAGATGCTTCTGAAATAAACGTCCTGCAAGAACAAAGATTCATCTTGGATGGATCGCTTCTTGGTAATGGGTATCAACAACCTAGAAGATATTCCAATCACATGTTAGAACTTGTTCCAAAGTATTGAATAGTCTTGTAGTTGAGTTTTCTCCATCATCTCACCTTGTATCTGATAGGGGGAAATGATGGTCATCTACAATCTTAAAAGCCACATCAAGTGAGCTTGAGCCACAACTTGCCATACCAGATTCAGAATTGTAGCTAGAGACAAAGATGCCCCTAAGCATGCCTTCTGTTGGTAATCTGGGACACTTTCTCTAGAAGAAGGCTTCAGCTTCTTCCTAGTTCCAAAAGAATTCCAGCAATAGAATTCGGGACACTTCCTCTAGCAGAAGACTTCAGCTTCTTACTAGTTTTGGAAGAGTTCCAGGAATTGCATTAATCATTCCAGAGTTGTTGGTCATACTTAAACCATCACAGGTTGATACTTCCCTTTTCAGGTTGAATTTCTCCCTTTTATGCGAGGTGAGACCTCCATTTCATGGTTTAAGGTTTCCCTCTTCAAAATAATAGGAGCACTTCCTCTAGCAAAAGACTTCAGCATCTTGCTAGTTTTGGAAGAGTTCTAGGAACTGCACTAAGCGTTCTAGTGTTGGTGATCATCCTTAAACCGCCGCCCTTTATACCAACATTTCAGAGAGCACATTCAGCCTAGTGCTGCCATGCATTTTTTGCACATTTTGTATTACAACTCTCTTCTTGGACTCATACATAACCGTTCAGATTAAGGGGAGGAATGTTGGACAATTAATCCTCAATGGGTTAGTGTGGAAGCCGAATAGACGAAAAGAAGTCCAAGAGAGCTTGGGATGTGAAATCCAACGGTAAAACAATGTACTATAAATGTATATCAGTTGTTAATAAAACATGTATTCTCATGTTTTATATTTCCTATTTGTTGTTGCCCATGTGTGTTTAACACTTCTATATTCCTTGGGGAAAGAATGCTTATCTTATCCAATATTTCCAGCCTTAGGCCATTCACATACCTACCTATCTTTTCCAGTGTATCCTCTATATACCCAACTCTTAAATTTGTCTTGTAGAATACTTCAGTATATTATCTCATTTTCATCCATTTTTGCCTCAAATTCTACACTTGCCAATGCAGTGCAATCTAGTAATCTTTGGGCAAAAATCTGCCCTTCATCTTGGTCACCATTCTCGGCCATTTCTTTATTGGAAACTTTTTTATCCTTCTTCTTTCTGCTTGGACATTATCTCACCACAAGGCTACATGTCCTTTCAACTTGGTTGCAGCAAACTTAACTCTTGGATCTTTGCTGACCTCTTCACATTCGAAATACTTGTCCAACTTGCTAATCCAGTCTAACAGAACTTCTATGGACAAGATGGCATCGTAATTTGGAATTTCTTACTTAGGCTTGCTGCTAGCCAATACGACCGACCTCAACAATCTAATTTCATGTCTTTCCTCATCCAATCCATTCGTCGCAACTATAACTTCTTCTTCATTGTCATCTCCTACCTCCAGATCCCTTCTCCTTCCTGTTTCAACTACCTCCAAATGGATAGTAAGGATCCTAATCTCCTCCCGCAATCCTTCCTCTACTACTCTCCGAGCACCTCTTCCATGAGCTCATCTTCCAACTTCCATTTTTTCAATGAAATATCCAAATCCTGCTCTGATACCACAATATGATGGGACTAACCCGATTAGCCTTACAATACAATAATAAAGAGGTTGATTAAATATCAGGTTAAAGTGTTATGGATATTTTTGATTGTTTGATTGCGCATTCAATTTGAAGGGTACGAGAGTTGGTGTGGGAGAAACCTATCCCAGCCTTGAACCTCACTATCTCGCGCTTGGGTTTACACACCAAACCCTCACTCACTTTAGCATTTTGACATTGTGTTTTGTTGGTTTCTGGTTGCTAAGAGAGTTTCACTCTGTGTCTTGGTGGTTGTTGCAATGGTGCTCGTCCTGCTCTGTATGTGTAAAGGTTATGTAGACTATTCTTTAGCTGCTGGTAGTTGGAGTTCTTCTGGATGTTATGCTGGTTGTTTCACTGATTATCGTGAGGGGTTTCACTTGTCTGCAACTCTGATATTTGTTGTGTGCTTTTGCTGTTTATTAGTTTGTTTTCCTACTTGAATGTTCCTCTGGTTATCTATTTATTCCTCTATGTTTTCCTCTTGTATGTTGCAGCCACAAAGGACCGGTTCCTCAGCTCTGCTCGTCACTTACAAGGTAAATTCTCTGTCCCTGTTATAGTTCTCTTCGCATTTTTGGGTTTTTGCTAAGGATAACCACTCCTTGTGAGCAGGGGCTTTTCCTTGTGGATGCGACTTGGTCTCGAATTTCTCATTCTGATGTCGTCTGCTCCTCTGGTAAGCTCTCAACCCTTTCCTTATGGTTGCACACTTTCCGTTTCTATTTTGTATGCAAAGGCTCTAACACCTCTCGTTCGACTGTGTCTGCAGGTGAAGGGTGACTTTGGACGTCAATTTTCAGGGTTGTTGCTTCCTTGTAAAACCCGGTAGGGTCATTCCTTGTCACTGAGATGTATCTCTTTTTATTTTTGTTCATACGCTAGCGTTCTAGTTGTCAAGTATTTGTTTTAGAGTCTGAGAGCCTCGACTCCTCACTTGCTATTAAGTTATCTTGGGTTATGCCCTTCTATGTAATGTATTTTGGTTCCGGTGGTCGTTAGGTTTGTTTCTGGGTATTCAAACCCTGAGCTGGTTGCCGATTGTTTTTCTTAATGCGACTGATTCCACCTTTGACTGTGGCTATTCTGGAATTTGTAACTTATTCTTATGGAAATTGTTATTTGAAAAAGAAGGACTTTGTTTAGATAATGGTGTATTACCTAGAAATACAGTGCGCTCATATTTAAAGTAGGAACTATTGTTTCTGTAGTGATCTCTCCTTATCGCTTGTTCACTCTCCATGGGCTTAGTATTGTTTGTTGTCTAGAACTGAAATCTCACTCTCTGTTACTTGTAAGGCTTCAAATGTTGTTAGTTCTATCTTCGAGACACTCTATAGTCAATTCGCTGGTAGAAAATAATTGTTTTGGAAAAGGAAAGAAAAGAATAAAAAGTTTATGCTCTTTATCGATGCACACAGTAATTAATTAGAGGATAACTAATTAGCTATAACTGTGATTCATTTATTTGTTTGGGTCAATGCACAGAGTAATTAATTTAGAGGAGATGGAAAGTTGTAGATAGACACAGGTGTTTTGTAGAAAATAAATTCTTATTTATTTTTCCTTCTGTTCTCTAGTCGAACCCTTACAAAATATGAAATGTTTTCTTTTGTACTATTTCGAGACAGTTTTGACTTAACTGCTTGTAGTTGTATGTGCAGTTACATAGTTATAGAAACTACCTTTGGTTTTCCTTTCTCTATTGGTATACATTTTTGTACGTAAGACAACTGAAAATAATAAAAGGAAAACAATGAAGAAAAAGCGGTTGTAACAATCCTTATCTGACTATGACACTCTTAACTGTTACTGAACTAACAAATTAAAGAAAAAAAACATATAAGTCCCTAATTATTGTCTTGGCTAGCAAATGAAAATTAAACTAAACCATGAAATGCAAACCTATTCTTTTTTAACTGAGACAAAACACCTCAGCCATGATTCCCTCAGCTGGATGCTCCTGGATCACCCCAAGGGCTTTGGGGAGATTGGACCCTGTGACCTCCCGATGGTGAGGCACTGATTTTGACCAACTGAGCTAACCCTTGGGGCTACCAATACATATTACTTAAACTTACATATAGTTGAAGCATATTAATTTCGTAAAGAATCTACAAATAACTCTCCTTCTCTATTTTTTTAACGTGTTATCATTGTGTTAATAAATATTTTTGTTACTTAAGACTTGTTGAGATATTGTTTATCAATATACAACTTGTACCATTCAATACAGAAGCTATTAAATATATTTTACACATAAATCAAATAACTTTCAATCAAAAGAGTAATAATAATCGATGTGTTTATCTGAATAAACACACTGGTGCGTTTAAAACATTAAATGCACCAAAAGTTTAATTATTTAGTTCTCTCATGGAGATTATTTTTCAAAAATAATTTTAAATTATTACGGTGTCATTTGTAAAGATAAATGCATCGAAATTATTTAACAATGATATTTGGAAGATGCGAACTGATGTGTTGTATTACATTAGAAGCAATGATTAACAAACTATAAAGAATAGAGAGTGTTATAATATATCGGTGCATTGTATTACACAAGGAGCAGTAGTGTTTTATAATACAAAGGGTGCATTGCAACACATATAGTCATTTTCAAACAAACGGGGAGGGCCAACAGTGTTTGGATCTAATTCAATAATTGATTCCCCTACTTTATATGTCAAACACACTATATATAGTAAGTACACAAACTAATTAAATCTAAAATGTCTAAATTGACAAACTTTAATTATGAAGTGGTAGATGAAGTCAAACACTAAGGTGAAATTTTGTATGAAGAAGCAAATGTTTAAGGTAAGTAATGTTTTTTTTCTTTTCTAAATTTCAATTAAATTTAAATAGGAAAGGTGTTCGTAAAAAAATTTACTAGTAGAATCTACAGTAGTTTTTTTTTATTATTCAAGGCTTTTAAATTTCCTAATTGAATTGCGAATAAATGTAATAGAAATTGTAAAATAATTTAACAATAAGATTTAAGGTTTTTTCTATACATGGTTTTGAGTGAATCACCAGAACTTTCAACTTCTAATCTTTTAGCAGATCCAAAATATTTTGCAACTCCACAGTGCTTCCAGTATGTCTCTACAGAAAATCATCTCTCTTTTAATTAAACCCAAACAAAATTTGTAAAATTTTTTAATAGTAAAATAAACAATAAATTTATAATTTTTACTATGCAGGGTTTTGAGTGAATCACCATACCTTTCGGCTTTTAATATTTTCAATAGCTCTGCTACTCCAAAGTATTATGCTACTGCACAATGCTCTTGGTATGTCTCTCTTGAAAATCACTCAAACATTTCAGTAAAATAGTGAAATGGTGAATAACGTTTTACTATATAAAAGAATATATGAAATTATATTTCGAAAAACCAATTGTCGCTACTTTTTTAAATTTAAAAAAGAAAAAAAAAACATTTTTTTTTCAATTTCTTGGTACATCGGTCCATTTGACAGTCAAACACACTGGTGTGTTTATAAAAACATCACATTGATATTGTCGTCGCACGAAATTTTTTCGACACACCAACATGATACACTTTTTTTTCGAAATCCCAAAATGGTGCGATTAATTTCTTAAGTCAACGATGTGGTTTCTATTTATAAGCATCAATGCTCTAATTTTTATAGGAGCGCTAAGTTGGTTGAATTCAATTTTACTTTCTAAAATCAGGAAACAATGCATAGAGGTGCTATTCTTTTTTAAACGCATCGATTTGTTTTTGTAGAAGAGGAACGATATGATAATGTATTTTTTTTCCAAAATGCTAGAAAATAGTGCGGGTATTATTTAAATGCCATGGTGTTGTTAATTTTTTAAATGCCTAAATCCAAAGAGCACTGGTTGGGAAGAAAATCTATCTGAAATTTTAATTTCACATAAAATGACATATTAATCTCAAATTATATTTTATGATTCATATGAATATAGTAGTTCATAGTATACATTTTTCACTTAAAGTTGACTTATTCTTGAAAAATGGTTCGAAAACTATATTGAATTTCAGATTGTGGTTATATGGTTGTTGAGATTAATTTTGGATACAAACAAATTTTTATTTCTGATTTTTTTCAAATAGAGGGAGAAAATCTCAATAATATCAAATGAGTAATTTTTCAAATACCATCTCACTCCATATTGCTGATCAAATTCCTCCATGGAGTTATCCCCTTCGATATATTTTTACCGTAGATTCAATAGCTTATGTGATATGCTAAAACAAAAGACAAGAATCTACTCTACTCTTCAATGGAAACAAATTTTGATCGATGAAAACAATAAGCATAAAAGGAAGAATATCCATCACACAATATTTCTATGGGGAAAGAAACTGCTAAAAACCTTGACTATCTTTATTGCATTAACCAGAAGATGCGAGAAGAAAATATAATGCTTGTTGAACCTGAACAATTCCTGCACTAGTATTATCTAACTCACTTCTTTCACAAACCATCTCAATCCAATAATTAGCCCATTCTACTGTCTACCAAGCTCCTAATTCCTTACACAATTCTTAAGAGAATTAACCTCTATCTAATGTGGAAATTCCCTCTCCATAACTGCGTAATGAAAATATAGGTTCTCAACTGATTTCATGCACCATCTATACAACTCACAAAATTATACCACTGATAGTACATTGTCCTTCAACCATAATCTCAACTGGGTCTTCCTCTAAAATGACATTCATGAGTTATTTATGAGTGAATCTTTAGTTAACTAGTGTGGTATTGGTGAAGCACTAGTGTATTACTCCACTACTAGACCTCTACTAGTTCCTCCAACAATTAGAAATAGTTTAACTGGATATAACTCAATTAGATTGAGTTTTATAATTACAACTCAAAAGAACTCAACCTAGGCCCCTAAACTTTAGGGACCACTCTACATGACTGTAGATAGACATCCAACTCGAATTTTCTATGTCAATTAAGTTAATTTAAATTAATTAACTATTATAATTTTTTATGAGAATATAATTTTGATTTAATTCAGCGACAAATTAAATTGGAGTTTCTAGATGCTATTTTTAACATTTCCTGCTATTGTTTTCAACACTCCCTGTCAACAACAAGGAAATTCAACTCTATCCCGATATGGTACCTTTGGAATTTTTTGCATGCAAAACTTGTCACTGTTGTTGTTGCTACTACAACATCTATAACAGAAAAGCATCCAAACTAAATCAGTTTGATGCATCTATCATAAGAGTCTCTTACTTCTACTAGCATTGCCTTTGTCGACTTGAAACTCTGCACTTCTGCTAAATCTCACTTTGTGACATCTACACTGTTATCAACTCTTCTTTGCACTCCTTAGTATTTGACTACTGCTAGCCTCTGCCTCTATCACTCTAATATCTGATTGTATCAACTGCCACTGATCCATTCTGTTACTGTGTATCGTGGGCTCCTGTAGCAAGGTAATTATCCTTGAGACTAAAACTATTAATGGACCTGCCCTAAATGTTTTCACTCTTGGGACTAATACTTCACATCACCTCACCTCTCACTTGTATCTATGGCTACATGTGCTCCCTTTGCCCACTCGGCTCAAAATTCTCCCCTACTCAAGGTCTCTGCTTGAGTAGATGTCTCCACTAGGTCTCCCCTCTACTTCTCCAATTATGGCTGCTCCACAATTTTTTGAGGATTCTCCTTCTCTTCTTGAGTGGATCTCTCCACTCAGTCTCCTCTCTAATTCTCTAATTGTGGTTTCTCTAGAACTTTCTAAGACTTCTTTTGAGGCTGCTTTCAGGGCTACATGTTGAGAGGTAATTTGTGCTCCCTCTTAACCACCAAGTCTCTAACCTTTTCCTATCTCCTCAAGGCTTTGCATGGATCTTCAACCTTGAGAGAATACAAGTTCTTGACTCATACACCAATCATTTTAACATATCCCATGGCGATGTGTCTATGGAAAACCTTTCCCTTGGTAAAAATCACACCATGGACAAGGTCTTCTAATACGATGATGGAAACAATATTCTTCTTTAGTCATAGAACATACGTCACATCTGTGATTCTGAGATGGGATCCAGACACACTCTAAAAGGTAACTGTACCGATGTCAGTCACATTGTACCTCCCATGATCTCCAAACTCTATGTTTTGCTTGAGGTCTTTATCCTCCAAGTCGCTGAAGAAATCTATATTCCTCGTCATATGGAATGTGACATTGTTGTCAAGCTACCACATGCTTCATGCTTCCCATTATAGTGCTCACCATGCATGCAATGAGAGTAAAATAAACTTCAAATGGTGAAGCTAGAGATTCACTTCATGTTGCTGCTATAGGCTCCTTTCTTTCTTTCTTTTGTGGGAAATTATTGACATAACATCCATACTCGTGACAATGAAAACACTTGATATTCGACAATTCCTTATTCTTGTCGCCCTCCTTGGCTTGGGACTTCCTTCCCTTGGATTTATTTTCTTTGCTAACTAATGCAAAGTCCCCTTCCAATACTTTGGAAGAGGTCCCATCTATGGTGTTCTATCGAAAATCTACTTGTACCAAGTCGAATCACAATCCCTTCCACTCTGGTAGCTTCTCCCTCCCATTAACTGAGTCTTGGTAACTATGCTAGATCTCCGGAAGTCTTAGAACTTCTAGGCTCACTATATCGTCTTTGTCAATAGTAATCCTGAAACTTCCAATCTCATCCCTACAATGAGTGAACTTGGTCAAGTACATCGGAATTGAGTTGACCTTCTCCATCTTAATCTTTCTGATTTTGTGCTTCAATGGAAACTTCCTATGCTCACTGCTATTTTGAAACAAGTTTGTCAATTCCTTCCACGTTGCAAATGGAGTCTCCTTATCATGGAGATTAGAGACAATGTGAGCTCAAACTCCTTCTAGGATAATCTTTCTTTCTTTTTTCACATACCTTCTCCAATCAGCCATATCTTTAACATCAGGCTGGAGGCTTTGGAATATCATGATATATGAATTCCTTGAGGCCATTGTCTTCCAGCAATACCTCTATCCTTTCCTTCCAAGCTATGTAATTTGAGCTTCCATCTAGGGCATACTCAAGTCTCAAACCGTAGAATGACATATTGTTGGCTTTGAATTATGAACTTGCAAATTCAATTTCACCTGCACAAGAAACTCGAATTATCCTCTTCTATATTGTCTTCATCTCTGATACCATGTAGATTGTTACCATAGATTCAACAGGTTATGTGATATACTAAAACACAAAAAAAGTAATATACTCTACTCTTCAGTAGAAACCAAAATTAATTGATGAAAAAAAGAAGCAGAAAAAGGAAGAATATCAATCGCACAAAACACAATATTTCTCTGGGAAATCAACTGCTAGAAAAGTTGACTATCTATATTCCATTAACCAGAAGATCTAAAAATAAACTACAATGCTTGTTCAACCTAAACAATACTTGTACTAGTACAATCTAACTCTCTGATTTTGCAAAACATCTCATGCCAACACATACCCAATTTTGTTTCCTGGAAAGCCCCTACATCCTTGTGCAATTCCTAGGAGAATTAGCCTCTATCTAATATGAAAATTCCCTCTCCATAAGTACATAATCAAAATATAGTTCTACAACCAATTTCATGCACCATTTGTACAACTCGAAAAATTATACAACTAATAGTACATTGTCCCTCAACTCTAATCTCAACTGGGCCTTCCAATGAACTGACATGCATGAATTATTTATGAGTGAATCTTCAGCTAACTTGTGTGGTACTGGTGATGCACTGGTGCACTACTCCGCTACTAGACCTCTATTATTTCCTCCAACAGTTAGAACTAGTTCAACTTACTATAACTCAGTTACACTGAGTTATCTAATTACAACTCAAAAGAACTCAACCGTGGCCCCTAAAATTTAGGGATCACTCTACATGACTCTATATAAACTTCCAACTTGAATTTCCTACGTCAATTAAGTCAATTTAACTTAATTAACTATTACAAGTTGATATGAGAATAGAGTTTCGATTTAATTGATGATTTAATTCAAAGACAAATTAAATTGAAATTTCTAGATGTTGTTTTTAACATTTCTTTTTGCTATTTTCAACACTTTCGATCTCTAGTAAGTTCAAACTTTATTTATATTTCGATTATCTAATTGATTTTTTTTTGTAATCCATGTCAGCTTGAATTAAAATGTATCCAAATTTGCCGGAATCTGATTTAGAATCAAGTTTAGATGCGGAAAATATTCCTTCATTTCAAAAGTGTCAGAAGATCTTATCAGGAGAAGCATATTGCAAGTAGTTGGTAGGATAAAATGGGCAGCCTCTTGACCCTTCCAATTGGAGCATGGCATCTTCCAACTACAAACTGGGATCAACAATCATAATAACTGTTTGGTATAATGTAATTTTAACAAACAAGTTGTATTGGTGTGCTAACTAATATCATTGATATTGTACTAATGATGTCCAATATTTTTTTTAAATTAGGATTGTAGTGATGATGAGTGACCTACCTACCGTTTTTCGGAGCACCCCACTACAATGTCAAATCAAGAGAAGGATGAATTAAGAGAAAGAATCAGAGAGGAAGCATACAAAGAATGTTTGAATCAACGACCTATTCAATTCCCACTACATCTAGATTCACCAATAAGGAATGACTACAACAATAGTAGTTCTTCATCACAAGTTGGAATTGAAGTTAATAAAATGGAGGTTGGTATGGATGATTACTTATGGGATATGACTGCCATGGAGGAAATATTTTTAGATGAATTCCAGAATGATGATCTAGGGGATGATGCTCATATCACTGATACCTTATTTGAAACCCTGAAATCTACTTCCACCACCCCTCTCTTTCGATCTAGTGAAAAGTCAAAGTTTACTCAGCTAGGAAGAAAGGTGTTATTGTACAATGTGAAAACAAATTTTGGCATGTAAAATGCATGTTTCTTGTCAATATTGAGGAAATTGACCTACATGATTGATCAAGTTCCTTATATTTTGTCACACAATCAAATTTAAAAATTGTTGATTTTATGAATGTGAAATATTAACATTGTACAATTGTATTCCCCAACAACTGTAGGATATTAAAAGATAAGGTTCCTCTGAGTGATATTGTCTTGTTAGGTAACTGAGAAGAGGCAAAGAAGAAGTTGAAAATGTTGGGTGTTGAGTAGATATCATATCATTCATGTCTAAATGATTGTATTCTATATAAAGGAAAATATGCATACAAAGAGATATGTTTGAAATGTAGGCATGACATGGACCATAATTAAAAAAAAAGAGTAAGTCAAAGTGTCCTCCTCATATGATATTGAGGCACAATCCTATAATCCCAAGGATTCAAAGACTCTTTCATTGCAAAGAATTAAATATGTTGTAGGGATGCCATGCCTCACACAAAAGTGAGTCAAGCGTTATGTGAATCCCAACAGATTCGATAATCATGAAGCATATAGAGGATACATGGCCTAAACAATTCAAGGATGAAGTATGAAGTTGATGAATAAGCATAGCCATGGATGGAGTCAACCCATTTTCCCTCCCAAACACCAACTATTCTATTCAACCTATAGTAGTGATCAATAACAATATCCCCCCATGGTTTTCTGTGAAGAATGAACATCCTATGTTAACTCTCATAGTCTCTAGTAGAAGAAAAGTGAAGAATATTGATGTCTACTTACAACAATTGGAAGATGAATTGAAGGAATTATGGGAAAGGATACATGTGTATGTTGTATCAAGACCCAACACAATGTAGAGGAGTTTTACGTTGTATGGCATGCGTGCTTACACCATACACGATTGTCTAGGCTTAGAAATTTTATATGGTAAATTTCATTCATATTGATTTGTTTAGTAACAAAATTGTTTCACATATTAATTTAATTAGTTGAAATTGTTTGACCTTCATGGTAACTAATGTGTCAACCTATATATAATAATTTTTCACATCTTGTAACAAAAGGGTATTACAGATGTAAAGTTTGTGTACAATCTATGAAGGCGAGGTTGTCCAACCACCTACAAAATCCAATGTATGACTACTCAAGGGTATTCCTCCCAGAAGAATACCCCTACAAAAGAGAAACATCTGCTTTCAATGGTAAGCCAGAGAGAACCCAAAGGCTTCCTATAATGACACTAGTTGAATGACTTAGAGTGGATGAGAGAGAGAAGGAGAAGGACTTTGCATAAATTTTTTATTCAAATGGGGAGCCTATGTTTAATGATCTTGAATTCTTAGAAACCTATGTCGAGCAATTTCCTATTGGGATGAAAAGGAAATATGTAGTTTATGAGCTCCCATATTGGGAGAATCTTAAGATTCCCCACTTACTAGATCCCATGCATATATTTAAAAATGTTTCATCTTGTTTGTGGAGGAACATATCATAAAAAAAAAAATTGACACATCGGTTGTTAGGAGATATCTTATTTCTTCAAAAAATAAAAAGAAACATTAGCGAAGACAAGAAGATAGAGGAGAAGTTGATCCCTCTTGGTCTTTCAAATAAGGTGATATCCCATGGATTTTAAAGAAGTATGACCTTTCTTTGGGAAAGGAATTTATAATGAGTGTAAGAGTTCCTTCTATATATGGGCCTTCACTATGGCGTTTCTTCAGTGTGGATAAAGTTATAATTACAGTACATTGTACAAAAAATAATTAGATTATTTCATTAAAGACATTAATAAAGAAAGTTAAAGAACATGTTATAACAAATTGTATTCTAATTCATTAAAACAAGAAAATGAAACTAGATTTATTTAAAGAAAACACTAATATTACCTCTAGCATATGGAGGCTCATTTGTTGTCAAGAGGATGGTGGGACACCTTCTCCAATCAATCCCCACATACAAAAATTCCAAAGAAAAAAATGCATGGTCATCCCCACTAGTTAGTAGTGCTTGTGTCCCATGTGAAATTGTAGTCGGATACTCCAACATTCCCGTCTTGATCATCATCTTACCTGACAAGCGCATCTAGGCCTCAGTGATTAACTTAGGAGGGAGATGATCAAACATAGGCCTCGTCTCTAAAAAACCTCTCAAAAATAAACAAAAAATCTCATAAGAGAAGGGCATAGTCTCCCTCCAATGTCTTAATGAACAACATCTATCTAAAGCCATGGAAAATTGCCTCAAAAAAAATGGCAGACCATTTGATGCAACATGGAACCTAAATTGAAGAATCAACATTATATAGAAGAGGGAAACTAATTCATTTCCCATCAATACTAGAGTTTTCAATGGTGGTGAAAAATAGCAAGAGACATCTAATCTCCTTTGCAACAAAATAAGAAATTTGTAGTTGTTCACCATAGACCTGAAAATTTGATGGATGGACCACATGAGGCCCCACATATCTCTGAGTGTACGCAAGGTGAATCTTAGCTACAACCCCATAGGGGACATCGAAGAATTGGGGAAAATCCTCCCTGCTTATGGATAGGCTAGTGATAAATTATATGTCCTCTTCAGTGGGCCTATACCATGCCCTAGGATTAACAAGGAAAGCCTACTCCTGGGCACTCGATTGGTGGATCAGATGTGCCAATAATAAAGAGTGCGTCTTTAAGGATGTAGCCTCCTAATAGTACTTGAGGAGGCCTACATTCCTCAAGATCGCTCAGGTCACTGTAGTAATAGGGCGAGGCTATAAATCCCCCTCTCTCTCTCTTTGTCCTTCCATGTTCAAACTATATTGTATGAGCCTGCCTGTTGCTCTTGCTCCTCTTGCTTCCCCTTCTGTTATTACATGATTAACATATAAAATACATCAACCTCATACATAAAATACAATTTTTTTTATTAAATGCAACATGTATTTATAAATATGGAAACATAACTTTCAATTAAAAATAATAAAAATTCACAAGTGCGCTCAAAACACAATCATGCACAAATGGCAGTGCACTATAAATTATAATTGCACCAATATTGGTGTGCACATAAGTATGACACTTTGTTGTTAGATCACAAATTTAAATTTGGGTATCATTGTGGCACACTTATTTCCCGATGCATTTTCATTTACAAAATGCACCACAACAACGATAGTGTGTTATGTTCACACACTGAAATCCTGTGAACCCTATAAATATACAGGCACACTCTTGTTGGCACAATTCGAACATATCAAGCACATCGCACGATGATTATTTTGTTTTTTTATTTAACAATGGAAAATTTAACCTAATTTTCAATTCTAATCTACTAAAAAATTAAATTACAAAGAAGCATAGACATTACCTCGACATTTGGTTGTTTGGGAGGCATTATAGAAATGTAATGGAGACAATGATTGCAGTGGAATTTTCCTTAGTGAGGTTGCACAGGGCCTGTGCAATTAGATTCAAAGGAGGGTTTGATTTAGCTCGAGAGAGGGTTGATTTAGTTACTAGTGGCCTCGAAAAATTCTTGAAGGCCAAGTGAGTCCTTCATAGAGGCTGAGTTGAGCAGAACGAGAACATCAGAGCAATTCCATAGGCGGTATGAATTGGCATGCATATACATAGTGTAGAGGTTGATGCAAGGGTGTTTGAGCAGCCTAGTTAAGCCAATTTCGTAGCTAAGATCAGTGTCGAGTGAGAAACAAATTGTCTCACTAATTTTTGGCCAAATTATTTTGTTAAGGATTGCTAATTTGGCATCCATATTTTTGTACTAAAATCCATTGTTTCATAATAATAATAATAATGATAAAACCATCATTTGTTGCATAGCTTTTTCCCACATTGGGTTTTTCCGGTGACGTTTGTCCAAAAATAACAATGTCAATTTTATTGTGTGTCTGTGCTTTATTTTCTCAGTTTCCAGTTTATTTCTCGCAAAAATTTTATTGTCAAGAAATTGTAGTGTGATTTATTCATTATTTTGTTGTAAAAAATTAAACCACATAATTAATGAGTTAGAAGAATAAATTCCAGTTGTTGCATTTCAAGGAATTTTCACATGGTACTAGAGAAGTGTTGAGGACATATTAGTTGTTCAGAAGAAAGGATGAAAATTTATGCAAGTTCAAAGGGAGTTTTCCAGCACAATTTCTAGATCTATGTAGAGGCCAGCTAGAAGTGTGAATTAGTAGAGGCGAGGTTCGATTTTGAGTTTGTACGCAATGGAAAATTTGAAAAGCCTCAGTTGTAGGGATTTACAGGCAGTGGTGTTGTCAGGAAGCAATTTTGGTGAGAAGATCAAATATTTAATTGAGAAAATCTAGGTGCAGTTATTTTTCAGTACTTTTTGCAATAACAGATCAACATTTGGTGGGAGAGAAAAAAACACACTAAGGAATTTCCATATTTTTCCTTAAGGGTTTCCAACACTAGATCTAGGAGGAATGTATTTCCAACTCTAGAGGGTTGAGCATATTTTTGCATTCCAAGAGGGAGTGTGATTAGAAGAGCAAGTAGTCGAGTAGGAAAGGGAGGAGATTATTGTTTATTTCTTAATTTTTTTAGTTTCACATATTTTGCATCTTTCCTGAGATAGACATGCAAGATTGCTAGAGGAAGGCATACAAGTTAGACAGAATGTAGATATCGGCAAGAGATTGAATTCCAATTGCTAGAGACAGGTTTCAAAGGAAGTGTGAGTTGTCTAGTGCGATTTGCAAAGCTAAGAAGGGTCCCACACTAGTATAGGGCCCAAAAGTAGATAGTCTACTGATAACATATATACGTCTAGATGGAGGAGGAACATAATTCTTCAAGTTTGCAGGTTTGTGCAGGAACCATAGAGGTTAGCATCAAACATGTGTTTCCTTACATGGATCATTACCTTTGGTACAATGGCCCACTATATTTAGTAGTGGGAAGATTATTGTCAATATTCATAGTTACATCTTAAGGCATAATTTCAGAGACTAGTTGCAGTCAGTTACTTAAGGGGCATGGATCCAATCAAAGCATAGACAATTACTTTGTAAATAGTTCATATGTTAGTTGCGGTGAGATAATTATGAGATAGTTGCAGAGCCAATATAGGGACATAGTAGATTCATATATTATTTCTTAGTTACAATAGTTGCAACAACAACATGAGACCAATTGCAACACAGGGAACTCTTGGAAGTAGTACAGGAGTAGAGTGCAATGTCAGTGGTAGCGTAACTGTATGATGGTTCAATTATCTAGTTGGAGATGAATCAGAGCATGTGTAGTAGTTGGTGTACAATGACAGGTTGTCACAGTTTTGAGAGATCGACAACATGAGGGAATATTTTATAGTCGAAGACATAGCGAAAAACTTCCTCACTAAGAGGGAGTGTTAATTTTTTGTAGCATTGGACATGTGTTCAATTCTCGACTTTGGTCAAAGAGGCTAAGAGAGCCAAGATATCCAAAACTCAGAATTTTTTTGGGAGAAAACAACTAGAGACAACTCAATTATGTAGAAATTTGATAGAGTTACAATGATTAAGAAATTTAATCTTAAATCAAGACAAAAAATTCTACTCTACTCATATGCAGAATGAAATTCAAAATTTAGAACAAAATGCATAGACAGACAATATGAAAAGCCACAAATAAACTATGATTTCTAGGGGAACCCAACTGGGAAAAACCCTTCAAGCCTATTTTCTTTAGTTAATTAGTTGAGAAACCATTACAATTGCTAGCTCGAGCTCTGAGCTCAACCTACAAAAGAATAATTATTCTCTTACTAAATGAACTATATCTAGCCAACAGTTAGCCAAATATTTTCTCACTAAGGCCCCTATTTCCTTGCACAATTACTGAAGAAATTAGCCCCTATTTTTTTTAAATTTCATCCAAAATTATTATGTAATAAGCATTGATGATTTATTTCATGCAACACCTATATAGTCAACACTAGTTTAAAACGGATGTCATGCTACCTTGGAATCTCCACCACATATGAGAATTTTAATTCCTTGCATGCATGAGTTATTTTTCATTGATTGATCAGTTAATTGGATTATCTATGAGTTAGACTACTATTCCACTGTACAATTGACGTCCAATTAGTTCTATTAAATGTTAGATCTAGTTTAACTAAGCATAACTAGAAATAACTTAATTGCATTGCTATAAATTAGAAATAAAAAATGCATAACTAAACTCCAAGCCCTCTAACTCAAATTTATTCAGCTAACTGAGTGAAAAGAGCCATGTCACCTCAGTTAATTTCCGCCAAGTTGTCTGCTCATGTGGAGATTTTGAATTTTGATGGTTTACTTGTGTTGGAGGATCTACCTGTTTGAGGCTTTCTTGATACAATTCTCAACAATCCCTCTTAGCAATAAATGGATTATCAACCACCCCTATCGTGCACCTATGGAATTCAAACTTCCATCTTAAAAAATATTTTTTCAAGATGTTAGTATATTGTTCCTCAGTTAGAATTTGTTGTAGCAACATTATCCTCTTCTACGCAAAATCCCATAAATGATGATATCATATATCTATATGCTTGGATCAATCATGAAATATTAGATTCTCAAAGAGCTTAATAAATCTGTGGTTATCACAATAGATCATAGTTATATCCATCTCTTGACAGAACAGTCCCACAAGTATCTCTCTCATGTAGATTGCCTCACATGTTGCTTGACTTGCAGTCATGTATTCAACTTTTTTTGACTTGAGCACCACAGACTTATACTTCCTGTTGTAGCAATAAATTATTGTGGATCCAACATTGAAACTTTCACCTGATGTACTCTTTCGGTCAAATGGACTTCAAGCCCAATCTACATCTGTGAAGCCATGCAGCTTCACTCCCTATGTCCGTTTGTACCATAATCCATACTAGCTAGTGCCTTTGAGGTACTATAAAGATCCTTTGCTTCATTCCAACACAATTTGGTTAGCTTAGCCATAACTTTGCTCACTTGGTTGATTACATAGCACATATCTAGTCAAGTGTTCCAATGATACATCACGATACATGAGTGAACCCACTCGCTATGCGTAAATGGTAACATCAACATCTTCACCAGAAGTGACATTCTTCTTCCTCTAGTTTGTCACTAGATCTATCTCCATGGGCCTACAACTCTCCATTTGAAATATCTGGAGTATCTTGGTGCCATACTTTCCTGCGGACACAAACAATTACCATCACCTTGGGCTGCCATCCCGAGGAAGTAGTGTATAAGACCCATGTCTTTCATCTCAAATTTCCTTGCAAGGTCCTCCTAGCAAGAGTTGACCAGCTACTCATCACCCCTCAATATTAAACCCTCAACATATAAAATAATTATAAGTAATTTACCTTCTAACAAAATATGGTAGAGGTTCGCATCTGCTTCACTTTTAATGAAGCCCAATCTATTGAGATAACTATCAATCTGAGTGTACCATGTTTGGGGTGCTTGTTTAAGACCATATGATGATTGCCTGAGTCTTCACACATGAGACTCCCAATAAAATGTCTAAAAAAATTGTGTTTTCTCTATGTATACTTCCTCCTCATTTTACATCCATTTGGTGGATCTTCCACACCATCTGCATAGCTAGTGCAATAATTGATATAATGGATGAATACCTTGCTGTGATGGAAAGGTTTCCTCATAGTCAATTCCATCAACTTGGGAGAATCCTTTGGCCACAATGTTTTCCTTATACTTCTCTGTGTTTTCATCTATTGCATGCTTAACTTTGAAGATCCATTTCGATCCCACAACTAATGTTTTTTCTAACCTTGGGACCACTTCCTAAACACTATGCTTTATAATGGATTCATACTCTTCCACTATTGCATCAACCCAAATGGGTTTCTCAACTACTTCCTCAAAATAGGATGACTCAATCTCTCTAAGCTTAGTCATTAGCGCCATGTAGCTAGTGTACCTCTCCAGTGCCCTCCTTTGCCTACGAAAATGTGAAGGAGCTCCCACATTCTACCGATATCTTGCACCAGTATTTTAGCTTCCCTAATTATTTTTATACCTCATTAGGATCGTTATGCTTGAGTGGATGTACCCAATATGCATCCCCTCTGCTCCTCCATTTTTGGTTTCTCCATAACTTCCTAAGGATCCTCGTTTGGCGCTAAAAGCTCATCTTCTGGTGGGATTTGAAGCTCCCTCTAGAGAGATAATATAATTGCTTTCTCCTCATAAAACATTACATATATTCACACTAATGTCATTCTGAGGGAAGGTAAGTACATTCAGAAATTGTGTGGAGTTTCGGTGTAACCCACAAAAATCCCAACTATGTTGTCGACTCAAGTTTCTTCCTTGAAACTTTGGAGACATGACAGTAAAAAGAGGATCCAAATTTTTTGAAATGAGACACATATGTATTTATCCCCAAGAAGGTCTCTTATGGTGTAATAATATGAATAATCTAATGAGGAATCATCTTCTACAAGTATATTGTTGTGTTACATGCCTTTTCCCACAAATGTAGTGGCAAGCCTTAGTCATGTAGCATAAATCTCACAACTCCTACAATGCTCTAGTTCTTTCTCTTACCTACCCCATTTTGCTATGGGTTGTGGGGAGTTGTCATTTCTCTTTGAATTTCTTCTTTGGCACAAAAAAATTTGAAGTCATTCGAAACATAATCACCTCCATTGTCGCTCTCAAGAGCCTTCACCTTCTTGCTAGTCTCTTTCTCAACTAGTGCTTTGATTTCTACAAATTTTGAGAATGTTTGATCCTTCTTCCACGTGAAGAAGATCCAACACTTTCTAGAGAAATTATCAATAAATATAACATAGTATTTATGTATTCTAGTGGAGGTTGTGGAGAAAGGTACACGAACATCAGAGTGGAGTCTCTTCAAGACTGCATTTGGTTTATTGCCTTGATCATGGAATATGGATTTTACATTCTTCCCCAAGGTACATTCATTGCAGATATCTTGCTACACAAGTGATCCTTTAGGGAGACTAATGGTTATTTGTTGCCTAATTTTAAGGGCACCATGGTGCGAATAACCAAGTCTCATTAGGGGAATTTTGAGGTCGAAATGGGCCTCCTAAGAAAAAAGTACAACCAACATAAAATTTATAAGAGCAAATAGGATTCAAGATAATGATGTCAACCATGGGGGTTGATTCACCATTTTTGTAGTAAAATAGTAAAAAGATTAAAAAATAATAAAACTACTTTTTCAGTTTGTATTTTCAACTTATTTCCCTAAGGTTTTACTCAAATTTCAAGCAGGAGCACCTGTTGGATGCAAAATTTAATTACTCATCCAAGGAGTACCCATGTTGCATAGTTTCAATGGACCATGCTACATGAAATATGAGAAGTACATCAAACAACATGATTGCAATCACATTTTTCATGTATTTATCATTTTTCGTGTAGCATTTTCCATCGGAAGTGTGCAACATGGGTACTCCTTAGATGAGGTATAAAATTATGCATCCAGCGAGTCTTTTTGCTCGAAATGTGAGTAAACCCATAGGGAGATAAGTTGAAATATTGAGTTGAAAATTTGATTTTTATTTTTTCCATCTAAAATTTGATGATGTAATCTAATATTCTTTTATTATTTCCACTATTATTTTATAATTTCCTTAGGAGGTCCATTCTAGACCTCAAAATTTCCCTAACATTTATGCTAGAGTTCACCAACATCTTGACTCTACACTTTCTCTGCCTTATTTCTTAATGTAGTGCAATCTTCCACATCAAGTTTGTACAAGTTCTTCAAAGAAACCCTAGTCTTATTCACTTGCCTAGTAGCTATGTGTCTCACAAAGGCTTTCCTTTTATTGAAAATAACAACATAGCCATGATCTTCCAAAACTACTACAGAGATGAAGTTCTTCTTCAGGCCTGGTACAAACATGACATCTTTGAGGTAAAGAGGGGATCCAAACTCCCTCTTAAAGGTTACTGTACCAACCTCGGTTGCATTGTACTTTATGTTGTCCCCAAGTTTAATATCCATCTATAGATATTTCTCCTCTAGGTCACTGAAAAACTCTCTACATTGTCATGTGGAACGAGGCATCTAAGACCAAGTACCACACACTCCCCATCGCAATGTTGGCAATGCATGTGATTAGGGTGAAGTCTAACTCAAACTATGGAGCCAATTACTCACCTGCTACTCCTCCTAAGTTTTTCTTGCTATATTTTGTGTGGACACTTTGTAGCATAGTGCTTGAATTCATAACAATTGAAGCATTTTATTTTGGAAAAGTATTTCTTCTTTCTGCCTTGGCTGGAATCTAATTTGGTCTGAGATTTATTCCCTTCTCCCTTCTTTCCCTTCCCAACCAATGCAAAATAATCTTCATCCTCTCCCTTGGATGAACCTCCATATCTAGTATTTCACCTGGTTTATTTTTGTACCAAATTGGACCATATGTGTTCCCACTTTGTTAATTTTTCCCTTCCATTCACAAAGTTCTAGTAGTTGTACTAGGATTTTGGAAGGCCTAGAAGATGTAGGCTCACTAGGTCATCTTGTGTAACATTCAAACCAACCCCTCTAAGATCATTCCTAACTTGTGTAAATCTAGTGAGATACTGCATAATAGTATCATTTTTCTGCATCTTAATGTTTCTAAGTTTGCCTTTTGAGGGCCAATTTTATATGGTCATTACTATTTCCAATTAGCTCAGTCTGTTTCTTCCACATGGAAAATGGTGTCTCCTTGTCATAAATATTTTATATAATGTGGTCTCTCACTCCATCTAGGATTATTCTCCTCACCTTGGCTACATCTTTCTTCCATTGGGCTAGATTTTGGGCATCAACTGATCTTGGTTTTGGAATGTTTGTCTTGACATAATATAGTAATCTGTTGTCACCAAGCACTTCCACCATGTGATCCTTTCAAGAAATGAAATTTTAGTTTCCTTCCAAGAAATACTCTAATCTCAGTCTATTTAAGTCCATTCTCACAACTCTGAGTAAATCCTGCTACACTGAAGCTCTGAATTTGAACCTCCCGCGAAACAAATTTGGAATTCTTGTTCTAATGTGAATCCTACTCTGATACCATGTATAAATTTGATAGAGTTCCAATTGATCAAGAATTTTAATCTAGAATAAAGGGACACATTTCTACTCTATTTACACATGGAATGGAATTCACAATTTAGGACAACATGCATAGACATGAAATAAGAAAAACCACAAATACATAGTGATTTCTAGGGGAACCCAACTACGGGAAACCCCTCAAGATTGTTTACATTAATCAATGAGTTGAGAAACTATCACAATTGCTAGCTCCAACTTTGAGCTCAACCTATAAAAGAATAAATCTTCTCCTACTCAATGAACAAGATATGTCCAACACTTAACCAAATATTTTCTCACTAAGGCCATTATTTCCTTGCACAAATCCTGAGGAAATGAGCTCCTATTCTTTAGTAATTTCCTCTAAAATGATTATGCACTTCCCAAGGATTGATCATTGATTGCACATAACACCTATACTCTCAACACTAGTTTACAACTAATGTTACACTTCCTTGGAATCTCCACCATAGCTGAGAAATTCAAATTCCTTACATGGGTGTGCTAATTTTGGTTGATTGATAAATTAATTCGATGATATCTGAGTTAGATTATTGTCCCACTCCACAAATAACCTCCAACTAGTTCTATTAACTATTAGAACCAGTTTAACTAAGTACAACTATAAATAACTCAACTGGATTTCTATAAAGCAGCAATTACACATTCATAACTAAACTCCAAGCTCTCTAACTTGAATTTAATCAACTAATTGAGTGACAAGAGCTATGGTACCTCAGATAATTTCCTCTAAGTTGTTTGTTGATGTTGAAATTTTTAATTTTCTAAATCTGACCAAGGCTAAGACAAATTGAGCATTTCTTACTACAATTCTAAAAAAATAAATTAATTGATTGATAATTAAAAAATGTTGATTCTAACTTAGGGAAATCAATGAATTAAAGGGAATTAATCAAGAAATTTAAGAATGTTGTAGAAATTGTTAGGTACCTATAATACTAATGTAGCCTCCTTATTTTTATTGTTAGTGTATCCCCCTTATTTTTATTGTTGTGCTTATGAATCCCCCATATTGTTATTGTTATTCCACATAGAAACCAAATATTGTCATTGTTGTGCCCTTACATTATTAATGTTATCTAGGCTCTGATTACATTGGGACCCCTTAGACTCCTATCTATATCTAGGAGATGTCGTCACTTGTATCATTAAACAATTGTTCATTTATGTAATGCAAAGGAGGTCCCCCCCTCAAAGATGTTAATTTTCAAGTTGTTGATCTATCTTTTCTTATGTGTGGTGATCTGCGTGCATATTATTTGGTATTAGAGCTTTGGATTCTAGGGTTTCGTTGCTTCAAACAAGTGACCTTGGAATTTTTGCTATAACTTTTTTCTACAAATATATGAAATATTTATGAATTTCATGTAAAAATTTCAAATCTTGGTTCGTTATATTTTTTGATATATGGTTTAAATAATTGAGGTTTTCTGCATGCTCCAAAATTTATTCTCAAATAGGTTATCTAGGGAAAATTCTTTTAACTTTCTTTTCCAAACATCATATTTGAATTTTGTAAAAGGTGACTAAAAATGTACCGATAATAGTTTTTTCTATCAATTTTAGGGCCAAAGGTTGAAACAATCGCACATGGTATTCCGTAGAAGTTCGCTCTACTGAACTAGTCCATAATGAAGTCATCGTGGGAGATTTGGCATAACTTTACCTTGAAGAATCCAACCTTGGTATGAATTGTGGCATTGGAAAGAAGACTTAGAGGGATGCCATAAAAAAAGTAAATAAATAAAAATAAAAATTTAACACTTTGGTAGGAATAAATTATAGAGATACAAAAGTTTCATTATCAAGCTCCAAAAAAAAAGAAAAAATGTGTGTATTTTTTAAAAGCTGCATACATTTCGTTTGAAAAAATATTCTAAAGTAATTCAAAGGGAATAGTAAAGCATAGATATCATTATTTGGTTCCAATATGCCTAAAAAAAAATGGATACTCCCTTTAAGTTACCAAAAATCTCTACTATGACACAAGAAGAAGAGGAAGAAATGTAACATGACATCTCAAAATTACGAGACCTAGTGCAACAAATTTCTCTCTTACAAAGAGT
The DNA here is from genome assembly GCA_000404065.3 of Pinus taeda. Taxonomy (NCBI): domain Eukaryota; kingdom Viridiplantae; phylum Streptophyta; class Pinopsida; order Pinales; family Pinaceae; genus Pinus; species Pinus taeda. The sequence goes on along the minus strand of APFE031447921.1, from coordinate 89,105 downwards.
AACCAAAAATAAATTGGAAGAAATGATATTTTAGATGGATGGTTTAGAATAAAAAATAAAATTAGACATGGAAGGCTTGAAGGATGATTTTAAAGCAGATATGAAAGGTTTGAAGTAAGGTTTGACAAAGTTGCTACAAGAAATGCTTCCTAACGGTGACAAGGTATTCCATGAAACTCATGATGAGAGGAAAAGGAATGTTAATCATGATTTTAGATACTCTAACTTTTGGTTTAAGACCAATTGCATTTCAAACATTCATATGAGGAATTTTAATGGCGAGGATTTGGTAACATGGATACTAAAGATGGAGAAATATTTTTATCTACATGATGTGCAACACACACAAAGGATATGTAATGCATCCTTATATTTAGAACCCAATCAATTTGCATGGCATCGATGAATCTTTTATTATAAACCATTTGTCACTTATTTAATTTTTATGGAGGAAATGATACCATATTTTGAGGATACAAATATCAACACCTTCTTCATCCAATTGATAAATTTAAAACAAAAAAGTTCACTGGAAAAGCACATTTAGGACTTCCAAAAATTGAATATCTAGGTAACTAATATTCTAGATGATAATAGGATTAATGTATTCATAGGGACTTGAAAGAATAACATCTAGCATGAGTTTCACCTTTGGAAACCTAATTTATTGAAGACTACTTTCAAGGTGGCAAGAAAAGTTGAAATAAAATTATGCAACAAGGAAGTCTACCACTGATAACTATAAACATTGAAGTTTTGTTTCTCCTAGCCTCCCACAACCTACAAGGTTGAAACCACAACAACTGGATGAAAAATGAGAAAAAGGGATTTTTTAAAGTTCTGATAGAAGATAAACTAAAGGTCATAAGTGTTGAGAAGAAATTATTTTACATAGATTGCGAAGAGGAAGAAGAAAAGGACCAAGAAACATCAAAAGAAGAGGATATATATGAAGAACCAACCCGAGAGAAATAAGAAATGAATATGACCATATCTTGTAATGCATTGGAAGGAATTACCACTCCTAAGACTCTCAAGATAGAAGGATATATCAAGAAGAAAAATGTAATAATGTTTATTGATTTGGGTAGTACCCATAACTTTATTCATTATAAGATAGAAAAAGAATTAAATTGTTTTATTTTTCTATCACTAGAGTGTCAATTGATGGTTACAAATGGAGGAACTTTAAATTTGTCTAGAAAGTTCCAAAATATCAAGCTAAGCATGTGTGAAAATGTATTGAATATTCCAATCGGTGATGCAGATGTTCTACTGGAATTTTAATGGTTACAATCTTTGGGGACAATAGCTTTTAATTTTCAAGAATTTTTCTTGAAATTTTTATGGGAAGGAAAGGGGATTAAATTAAGGGGTATCACAGGGAAACCAAGGAATATAATCAACTCTAATGGCATGAAAAGTCTTCTAAAGAAATATTAACATGGTATAATTGCACAATTATGCTTACTAGAGGTTCAAACATTGAAATCATCTATTTCTCCAAATCTCCAAAAAGTCTTGGACATTCCAAGGTATTTGAGAGTCCCATATGCCTACAACTTATTCATGATTATGATCATGCTATTCAATTGATTCCAGGAAGTGTTCCTACAAACATCAAGCCTTACATATATCCCTATTGCCAAAAGAGTGAAATTGAATGTATGGTTGTAGAAATGCTAGAGGCGGGTATAATTCAACCTAGCCAAAGTTCTTTCTCTGCTCTAGTAGTATTGATGCATAATAAGGATGGATCATTGCATATGTTTTTGGATTATAGGGAGCTCAACAAGCTCATTATTAAATATAAAATTTCCCATTCTTGTCATTGATGAATTATTGGATGAATTACATGGAGAAATTTACTTCACAAAACTGGATCTTTATTCAGGATATCATCAAATTATAATGAAGAATAACTTTAAAAACGTCACTAGTGATTTTTTGGTCATCTCTTTCGGCCTTACTAATGCACCTTCCACATTTGAAGGTTTGATGAATTCCATTTTCAAACCATTCCTTAGAAAGTTTGTGTTAGTTTTTTTTGATGATATACTAATCTATGATAAACCTTGGAAGGATCATGTTCAACATGTTGACAGGGTGCTCAAACTATTGGAGTAGAATTAATTATATGCAAAAAACTCCAAATGTTTCTCTAGATTATAGGAGCTATAACATTTGGGTCATATTGTATCTCAAGAGGGTGTTAAGGTAGAGCCTAAAAAAATTAAATCTATTAAGGAATGGAAAATGCCCACAACCCTAAACCATATTCAAGGATTTCTTGGGCTTACATATTATTATCTCAATTTTGTTAGGAATTATGGGAGAATATCATCGCCTCTAACAACACTATTGAAGAAAGATGCATTTTCTTTGATTCCAGAAGCGACTAAGGCCATTGAACATCTTAAAGAGGAAATGTGCCAAGCATCAATCTTAGCTACAACACACTTTAGAAAAACATTTATTGTGGAAGGTGAAGCCTCACGAAATGGAATTGGTGTTATTTTAATGCAAGAAGGAAGACTCATTGCTTTTGAAAGTTGTCGATTCAAGGGAATGTATTTACCAAATCCTATTGATGAGAAGGAAATGCTGGAAATACTACATACACTAAAGCAATGGGGACCTTACCTAATGGAAAGACACTTCAAGGTAAAAATAGATCACTATTGTCTTAAATACTTTTTGGAACAAATATTATCGTCAAAAGAGTAGCAAAAATGGGTCCCAAAGATGTTGGGTTATGAATTTGAAATCATATACAAAAAAGGAAGAAAAATGTTGTTGCAATTGCACTCTCGAGAAAGGATAAGGATGTGGAATCATTGCTCTATGCCAATTCTATTGTACAATATGATTGGATGACTAAAGCAAGGGATGAATGGAAGAATGATGAAGAGGTGTGGAAACTCATTCAAAAGTTGCAACAATATACCTCTACGTCTAATACATTTATATGGAAAAATCATTCATTATAGTAAAAGATCACTTGTATCTACGTAGGAATTCCCAACTCAAACAGAAGATTCTTTTGGAATTTCACACCTCTCCCTTGGATGGAAATTGGGATTTTTAAAAACTTACCATAGGGTTAAGAAGGAGTTTTTTGGGATGGACTTAAATATGATATTCAATAATTTGTGGCAGAATGTTTGGTTTGCCAACAAAAAAAGATGACACAATGGTCTAAATGGATTCGGAGGAGGTCTAAACATGGTTACCCAAGTTTGAAGGAAAGAGTTTCATCATGGTGGTAGTTGATAAAATTACCAAGTATGCACACTTTTATGAATTATCTCATCAATTTAAAGCCAGTACAATTTCTATTGCATTTATGGAAACAATTCAAAAGCTTCACGGAAACCCAAAGATTAATGTAAGTAATAAAGATCCCATTTTCACTATAAATGTTTCGGATGAAATTAGTTTCTTATCTTCATACTAAATTAGCTCATAGATCATATTATCATCCTCAAATAGTAAACAAATTTTTGGAAGGATATCTTTGTTTCTTTGGATCTAATAAACAAACATAATGAGTGAAGTTCTTACCTATGGCTGAATGGTGGTATAACACTTCCTTCCATATTGCAACAGAGATGACCCAATTTATGGCACTTTACGGATATTGTCTGTTATGTTCCTATACCAATAGGTGTCATAATTTATGATTGACATAGATTATCTCTGTAATATGTACATACCTTTGCTTTCTACAAATGTTTTCCATATTCAAAAATCAAAAAAATTTAAAAATGTAAAGAGGGTATATCCTAAAAGAAAATCAAAGGATAGAATAAATTAAAAAGGAAAGGTCAAAAAAGATGAAAAATGAACCCCAAGAAAAAGAAAAATACCATGAAAGTGTGCAAGCCCAAATGGCATTACTATTTACTTTGGTGAAAAATAAAGATGGTGTGCAGCTTGTCACTTATGCCACAATCCATGAATGGGCAAATAGTGTAAACTTGGCTATTTCACGTTTTCAATTTCTATGGCTATAGTTAGAGAATAAAATCTGACCAAACAGTGTAATCTTGGAAGATAATTAGATTAGGTAGAGTGAATAAAATGAGATCAACTATTTAATCTGAGCCTTTGGATGTAATAAGGTTAGACTTAGATAGATTTCCATTGTAAAGGAAAAGAAAAGTTTGATAAGGGTTTTCCAGTTTAAGTGCACGCTAATAAAAAGTAGAAAAAATGGTAGGATGTGTAGGTGGGTAAGTAGATGAATGGTTGTAGAATAGTGTATGACAAATTATTAGTTGAAACTCATATCATTTACTTTCATCATCATATTACTTTAAAAGTATGGATAACAATGAGACATTTACAAAGTCAAGTTATTAATTTCCCCATTCCTTTTACCCCTAATTTCACTAATTTCCCACAAATGACAATTTATTCGCTTAAAACCTTAAGTCAAAGGGGATCGGAGCATTTATTTGACTTTTGGAGGGATAGACCCTCGGCCCAATGACTTACATGTTCCAAGTGCTAAAAACCCCTCATCAAGATTAACCCCCTTCATCATTCACTCATTTCCCCTAAAAACCCCTTTTCCTAGAGTAAAATCACTATTTTCTTAGGAAAGGTAATTATCCTCATACAAAACTTCTTCTCACAAAAAAGCCACGAAATGCACCCAAGCCTAAGTTATAATGCTTAAATGCGAAAATGTGAATATGTTTCAAAGCAGTTTACTTAGCACATTCTTATCCTCGTTTCCATTTCATATTAACATTAATTTATTATAGTTAACTCCCAGAAAAATACACCACCTCCCCGTATATATTATTAAAATCCATTATATTAATATCCCAACTTGGTTTGAAATATAAACCTTAATAATGAAATAATTAGATAGATTAATTGATAGATAGATTAATTAATCTATCTGTGATCAATTAAGACCTATAAACCTCAACTGCATTAAAAAGGAATTAAATAATCAACCTGTAGTTAATTAAGAGCCTTCCTCCAATCACATCGCCCCCCTCGTCATTAATCTCCTTAAATCCACAGTTATTATCCCATCGGGTCTCTCTGTTAAATCCTGAGCAAGTCCCTTCCTTGACCACCGTACGATCTAACCTCTTCAGATCTAACGACTGACGCTCATATCAGGCGGCCTCCGATGCTGAACTTTAGCAGCCCGATGTGAGTAGTTTTACTATACACCCTGCCGCTATGTGTCGCCCGATGAATGGCATCGGGCGGACCTCTCCCAATACTGCCATACCCTCACAAGTAGTGCGATAGATCCCGCTTACCTCCTCCACTTACCAACTTCGCTAAATGACAAAACATCATTTCCATCAAATGCCGCCAACTTTCTTATTTCTATTATATGCACCAAAAGCATTGACTTTGCCAATAAACCCAAAAATATTCATTATTTTTGTTTTACCAAGAAAAGAACCTTTTGTTATCCATGCACACTCAAAGTACGTTTGAGCCGCCACCCTGCTTCCAACTGTCAGCCTCTAGAAGCCGCTAAACTCTAGATTGCCATTTGAGAGCTGTGTGCTCCATGAAAACAGTGCACTAGAGCCATTTGTCTCTCCATGCAACCATAACCAGATATTTACCCTGCTTCAACTAAGAAAACCTATTTTCCATACTGAACCTGACCTAAATTGTTGTAAGAATTAAGTAATTTAGGGAAATTAAGCCGTTTGACAGCCTTGACACTCTATGAGACGACCCATTTTCCCATAATTCCACAAAACTTCTCTGCCATCATCCTTGAATCCACAATAACCAAGGATGGAATCCCCATTCACCTTCAATGTCATGCCAGTTACCAATCCTCACAGAGATTTAGACCATCTTCTCCTGGCCGACAAAGACTTCCAGATAAAAGACCTCATCTTTGACAAAACCCCTTTGAAATTGCATTGCAAATACCGAGATATCTACTTGAACCATGCATATAAGATAGGTCTCTAGGAATCAAATCTGCCCAAGTACAATTCCCCAGTGTTCATGCATTCCCAGAAATTATTCATTACTGCCATGCAAACTATGACCCTATTATGAAAGTTGTAATGTCCCCAAACCAGAAAGTTCTATTTACCATTCCAACAGAGTCCATAAATGAGATGTTACCATTGCAGCCTAGTCAAGACCTCACCCCCCTATCCATTGTTGATTTGCTTGAAAGATTCTCCAAGCTGTCTAGTTCCAGGATTACTCAAATCATCCAGAATTTCATTTTTGAAGAAAAACAAATGACAAAGGACCCTCCTCCTTATATGTCAGCCTTCTTTTCTGATCTAGGCAAAGATATCACAACAATGCTATCAAGCATTTTAGGTTCTACCACTAATTAGTATGTAGATGAGACTATTTTTGTTGGCATGTCTATTTTTACCGCTAGTCAACCTCCTGCAGTCAAGTTTGATTATGAAAACTTCATCGTACATAAAATGAATGACCAGTTTATGGGACTTGAAAATGATTGGGTGTTCAAGTATTCATCAGTATTGTATCATTTGTTTCTCTACTACCAAACTGATAAGTTTTCCTTCTTTGTCCAAAAGCTTGATACTAGAGGAAATCCCTCTAGATTTGTCATCTTTTGGATTGCTTTATTCCACATGTCTTGTTATTCTCACCATAGATACACAGATTTTATTGACCTATTTGTACATTCAGTGACTACAATGTTATTAGGAAGCCCCTCTCCCAGAATTAGTGCAGACATTAAGAGGGTTCTCCAATTGTCCAAACAATACAAAGTAGGGGATTGGTACTTGTACCAAAACCATACTGAAATCATAATTTATGGGTGTGAGCTTCCTCCTTACAAGTTACCTAGATATCTCCCCATGTGATTATTTTCTCTATAATACTTCAGGCGAATGATCATTCTGATGAGATTCACTATGTCAAAACCAAGAAGAAGGTCAAAGTAAGAATAAAGGATCATCTAGGCCCATTTATTTGCAATAATAGAGAAGTAGGAAAGGAGGAAAATGAAATCCTCCAAAGATTGAAGTTAAAACAACGTTTCATATGGGCCTATGAACCCCATGGATTCATTTGTAATAGAAGGAAGAAATGTAAGCTATCTCCTTATATCCACCACAGGATGCCAGAAACTGAACAATATGCCAATCAATCAGAATGGGTGGAAGGCACTCTGATAGATCAAGATAGCAAACAAGTTGAAGTTGACAATGTAATGGTGGATTTAGAAGGAAGTTTTGATGAAGATTCATTTGTACAGGTGTTTGGAGAAACTTCATCACGAAAGAAGTTACAGGAACACATCACACAGCCATCAGAGCAACAAGGAACCTCAAAACATGCAGAATATTCAGAATAAGAAGAGTCAGAGTAGCCTAAAATCTCACGGGAGCTTGCTCAACCTGAACAAATCATGAGCAAACCTCCTATTTTGCAAACTCCTCTAAATGTGGAGAAAAATTTAAAGAGAAGTCGAGATGAAGCTACTCCTTATACTATGCCTATTGATCAAACTTTTGTTAAAAGGCAAAGGTTAAACCCCTATGTAGAGGAGGAGTAGAGTGAGGAAATAGCAAGCAACTCAACACCCAAAAGCAGTGACAGCAAGCCAACCATTCCAATAGGAGGCACACCATCTATCTCACAGATACAAGCATTGGAAAGGCAACAGAGAACATAAGTATCTTCTTTTAGAACTCCCTCTAAACAGAGTCTGGACATTAAAGGAAAGTACAAATAAATTAAAGCAACGAATGAGAAACTTAAATCTCAAAGCTATGCTCACTACCTCAAAATGGCTCCAACTAACCAGACCAAGCTTATGTCAGATTTTGAAATAAAGGAAGGAAAAATGTAGATGAGCTTCCTCAAGCCAACTGTGCAACAACCAAGATCCATGGCTGATTATTTCAAGACTGATTTTGAAGTTTTGGCAAAGGATATCCATCCTCTTGACCAAATAGAACTACACAAGAAAACTAGTGAAATGGTCTATTCTACATTGACTAATAAGGTCATCACAACACATCAATTACAAAACTCATTGCGCAATACCATTGCACAGTTGCAACTGGAAAATTCCTCCTCTCAGGCTAAAGACACCAGTATAAAAACTCTAGAAGACTTGGTGGTAGAATTGGGACATGATCCCAAATATGTCAAAGTAGATGAACAATTGATTAAAAAGAAAACTGATGACATAGATGCACTAAAGAAGTAGCTCAAGATCCCTCCTCTCCACCATCCTCAAACTGCAGAATTCATAGAGAAACAAAAGGAGGAAGAACTTATGGACCTAGTCCTTAAGTTAAATGATCAGTTAAAAGAAACTGAAAAGGAATTGTGAAAAGAAATACAGTCTAAGCAGAGTGAGCTAGCCACCACTCCTCAGACTATCATACCTACAGTTTCTATAGCAATACCCTCTACTCTGGCAGCTTCTTTGGCACCAACACTTCCACTAGTGACAACATTTCCAGTAGCAGAGACTATTCCAACTACAGGCACATCAAACAGTGTAGGGACCTCAACAAAAAAAATAGATGAGATGATTAAAGCCATGGAACAAATGAGTATCCAGGCCACATAGTTGAAAAAACTCAAAGAACAAATATCAAGTATGGAAACAAAATATGAACTTGCACAAATTCAAAACAAAGAAGAAGAAAGAAAAAACAAAAGGATTGAGGAAAGAATCAAAGTCCTGGAGAAGGACTTGACATTAGAAAAACCACTAGGAGACATGACAAATATATTATGCTAGTTTGCCTTGTGAACTCTTACTTCAGTGATTAATCAAATCCTGTTAGACTTTTCCAACTTGAGTCCATAGCCCAATGGCATGAATACCCACTCTACCCATTTGTTTCCTTAATTCCACCAAACCAATCAAAAAAAATCCCTTAAGCATTAATAGCTAGCCTAATCTCATATAAAAAAACACTAAATTATAAGAGAGAGCCATCTCTGAGTGTAGATTGGATAGGATTTATAATTAAAACATTGGTTTGTAGTTTCCTTGGATCCTTTCCTTCTTTCAAATAACTTCTAAGGAAAATATGAGTGATAACACCATCCATTGCCCATCACATCATATTTAAGATTAAATTCTAAGGTTCAAGAAGTGGAAAATCACATAGAGCATTGACAACAAGTTCTTCAGCTCTTAAAGGATAACCTTACTCTATCGCATAAACGAATGAAACATAGGAAAATCAACATCACAGTTAAAGAAGTTTTGATGTAGGAAGTTGGGTATTTTTTTGTGGCCACAACCATACAGACAAACATCCCTCAAGCAAGCTAAGAAGGATAATAAATTATCACCTAAGTACTATGGTCCTTACAAGGTGTTGCAAAATATTGGTACTATGGCATTCAAATTGGAATTTCATGCATCTTCTTGATTACACCCAATTTTCCATGTTTCAGGCTTAAAGAAGGCTATTAATGACAAGGTCCAACTTCAAACAATATTTTGAGAACTTAATGAAGAATGAAAATTCGTATTGGAGCCTAAAGTATTCACTGAAACAAGAATCTGACAGTTACAAAGTTGATCAATTATAGAGTATCTCATTAAGTGGAAGAACTTACCCACTGAAGTTTCCACATGGGGGGGTTAGAATTTTATATAGAAATCTTTAGAACCACTCAAGTGTTGAGAATTTTTTTTTTTAAGGAGAGGGGCATGTTAGGTCCCTATAATACTACTACAACATCCTTATTGTTACGGTTAGTGTAGCCCACTTATTGTTATTGTTGTGCCCTTACATTACTAATGTTATGTAGGCTCTGATTATATTTTGACCCCTTAGACTCCTATATAAACCAAGGAGGTCTTGTCATTTGTATCATCCAAGAATTGTTCATTTATGTGATGTAAAGGAGGTTTCCCCCTTGAAGAGGCTAATTTTCAAGTCATTGATCTATACATATATATATATATATATATATATATTATATATATATATATTATATATTTATTTATTTTTTATTTATTTTATGATCTGGTTGTATAACATAGAATCACATTGGTTGAGTTTGAGGTTATATTAGTCATTGATGGGGATCTAATCATGGTTGTTGGTCCACTAACAAGTGATTATGGGAGCAGGTCAATGGGGATGGACATAAATACATTAGGAGAGTGAGCTTCTTGGAAGATTGAGCTATCCAACTACAGAGGTTGAGAAGGGAAGAAGAGTTCAAGACATAAAGGATGCAAAGGCTAGAGGGATTAGAGACAATGAATTCGATGGAGTTTTCCATTGCCATAGATTCAATAGCAAGAGGGTTGATTTCTCCTTAGTGAAACTACACACAATTTATGTAGGTAACTTCAGAGGAGGTTTCGATTTATCTGGAGAGAGGGTTGATTCAGTTGTTGGTGGCTAGAAAAATTCCTGAATTTCAATAGTGTCATTTGCAGAGGCTAAGCTGAGCAGAACAACAATATCAGAGTAGTTCTAGAGGAAGCACGAATTGGCATGCACAAAGAGTGAGCTTCTTGGAAGATTGAGCTATCCAACTACAGAGGTTGAGAAGGGAAGAAGAGTTCAAGACATAAAGGATGCAAAGGCTAGAGGGATTAGAGACAATGAATTCGATGGAGTTTTCCATTGCCATAGATTCAATAGCAAGAGGGTTGATTTCTCCTTAGTGAAACTACACACAATTTATGTAGGTAACTTCAGAGGAGGTTTCGATTTATCTGGAGAGAGGGTTGATTCAGTTGTTGGTGGCTAGAAAAATTCCTGAATTTCAATAGTGTCATTTGCAGAGGCTAAGCTGAGCAGAACAACAATATCAGAGTAGTTCTAGAGGAAGCACGAATTGGCATGCACAAAGACAACATAAAGGTTGACGCAGAGGTGTTTGAGCAGCCAATTTAAGCCAGTTTTAGAGTTGAGATTAGTGTCGAGTGAGACAAAAATTCTCATTAATTTTTTTCCAGCTTATTTTGTTGATGATTTCCAGTTTAACATTGAAATTTTTGTACTTAGATTCACTGCTACATAATAATAATAAAACCCTCATCTGCTGCACCGATTTTCACATATTGGGTTTTTCCGTAGACATCTATCCAAAAATGACAACGCCAATTTTATTTTGTGTGTGTGCTCTATTTTCTGAGTTTCCAGTCTATTTTCCACTGTATTTTTGTTGTGAAGAAATTGCAATCTGATTTATTCATTATTTTTCCGTAACAAAACAAACTGCATAATTAACAGTTAAAAGAATAAATTTTAGTTGCTACATTTCAAGTAATTTTCAAACACAACTGCCAAACTATCTAGACAAGAATCCATATTGAGTTTTACTTTGATCGTATCTCCTAGCATAGTTGCTTCAAACACAATTAATTACCTCTTTACAATAATTGAACTACTATTCATTCTATGGATAAGCTTTGATCTACCGATATACATGGGTCCCAACTAATTTACTCATTAGTTGTATAAGAAATACGTATAGACACTGAATGTATCTAGAGTTAGTTTTATACAATGACTACTTTATCTAATTTTTAAGTGCATCATCACTTCATTTACAAACAAAAATAATAATTATATACAACATAAAGTGAAGCATATTTTGCATACCATTAACAGTTTAATTTTATGAAAAAACTGCTTCTCCTTCACCGATTGCAACATCATGGACACATTGAGGGCGTGCGAAAATTGATATTTGTAGGTTCCTTCATGGTAAGGAGAAACCCAAAATTTGGAACAAAAAATGCATGTAAATCAATTTCACCTCATAACGGTTAGAACTGGAGTAAAGAGAATTAAAAATAAATAACTTTACCTCCATTGCTTGCAAGAGAATGTGCCAGGAAGCTTATACATTCAATGATAATTATGTCCACACGTAATCCCCAACATGGAAAGGGTCATCCCTTTCAAGGTTATGGAATCCTACATTCGATATATTGAATACCGAGAGCCCACCATTATTGAACCCCATTTACCCTCCTGCAATCTAGTGATGAAACCCAATCACAATCTCCAAGCTAAGTGGCAAAAACTTCATAGAATGATCTTTGAAAATATCATGGAAAGATCCAGAAGGGAATTAATGAGAACATTTCTTTTATCACATAAAAGAATGGCCAGGATTAGGATCAATCTGCTCTACTTCATCATAGCAAGTCACCTATGTGGCTACAAACCATTCCATGATGGCTTATGCTTCTACGAATTTCTTATATATGTGAGACTCCTCAAAATCTCTTGAACTAGAAAACATATAATTTATTTTGTTTTTTTTTTGTCCATTGGCTACACAGTGTGTTATGCACTAACTATTTCAAGGTAGGCTTCTGCATTTGGAAGATAATTGATAAAATAGAATGGGATGTGGCAATATGTTGGATTTTGAATCTTGAACAAATGACTCATCCAATGAATTTACTCCATTTAGGTTGTCCTCACCTTTTCCCATGGCTCATTCAATTATTTGCGATGTGTATCTACACATTGTTCATGTTCTAGTTTGTGGATTGATTCAATGCACACAATTTATTCTTCAATAAATATTAAGGTGGGAATAAAAGCACTCCTACAAATAATCACACATGTTACCAGCTAATTTAATCTACAATCTACATATGTAGCAGATCGCTCTCCCATTATCACGGGCCCTGCCTTAAGGGAGTAACATCTAGAGCTCCTAGTTGAGATATCAATTTACAAAATTGATTGCACACCAAAAATTTCTTCACATGACGATAAATACACATATAAATACATCAAATATTCATTGAAAATATAAATTATATCTTAACCACACAACCATTGAGTTGAGAAAATATCTCAATGAAATAGGAAACTAGAAACTATTTTAGTTGGATTAAATCTCTCAAATCCAACTAATTAACAAACAAACAAACAACTAACAAAAAAATTGCATTTAATGATAAGGAACATCATACAATATACACAAGAGAAGTAGAAGTTAAATCTCCAACTTTAATTTCTCCAAAACTGATTCCATCCTTAACTCTTTCTATGATATTCGAACCTAAAATCTGGTGAGCACAATGTTTGAATACGTAAAATTTATACTTAAACTTAAATAAACACATGTTTTACTTCTTCAAACATACTTTGTCAACATAGAATTATTGATAAGGTGGTGGTGTGAACTAAGTCCTATGTAAATTCTTCACATTATGATACAGGTGTTGTCTTTGATCGCAACTCACTCAGATGACAGTTCACTGTGCAGTAGGTCATTAGTAAAGTATTACAGATCAGACTCCAAAGAATGAAGAAAGAGAGGTATACATTGGTTCACTTTGTCCAATAAGCACATAAACATGGGTTAGCAAAACGAAAGAAGCTTATAAAGTATTCATGCACCTCCACAAGAGGAAAATCGCGTACATGTTGGAAAACCGAGTTTTTGATCCAAGGTATTGATCCAAGGTGTTTGGTCCAAGGTATTTGGTCCAAGGTATTGACCCTAGGTATTTGGTCCAAGGTATTGTTCCTAAGTGGTTTTGGTCCAAGGTATTGAGAAAGGCCTAAGAGTATATAACGAGGCAAAGATCATTAGGCCAAGTGTGCAAGAAATAAGATTCTAAGGAATACTTCTATCTGAAGTATATTTTATGTTGTAGGGTTGTGCTTGGGACTGGATCTGAAATATTTATGTGCACCTTGACTTCAATGTTGGATCAGGATCATGATACATGAAATAACTTATTCTTGAATGATCTGATATTGGTTAGACTAGATCTAATGTTTTGCGCCCGTTTTACTCAAGATCTAGGTTTGTCTAAAGTCTAGAATCACAGAAAAGTTCTAAGTCAATATTCATAGATCTATACATAGGTTCACCTCGGCTATAGTGCAATACATGCAGCTTCGGTTCTTTCAAGTAGCGTGTACAAAAGAAAGGCTTCTTTTTTAGATTTGACTAAACTATCTGATAAAATTCCATTGTTTTACTATTGTCTATTAATTAAGTCTTCTTAGATCCGAATGTAAAACTGAATACATAAGGATGATGGCATTTGATTGATTGATTGTATAAGTGAGAAGAAGTGATCTTTGTCCCTACCTATATGGAGCTCTGAAAGTTGACAGTAGATATTCAGTATATTGATAGTTGGTACAAACTTGATTCAAAAGTTTATGTTTGCAGTAGTTTTGAAGGTATACGTAGGTTCAATTAACAGAAGTAGCGTATACATGCAGTTTGGGTGCAGCCAAGTAGAGTATACATTCTAATGCATGATTTTTGAGGTTACAGCTGGTTCTGAATGACGATGCAGGATTCTGGGTTTAGTACAGTGTTATGGTGTAAGTGATTTGATTGTTCAGATTAACTAAATATTGGTTGATGCAGTTTAAGGCTAAAAGCTTTGATGGGTCTAGTCTAAAAATTTGATGAAACGTGGCCGTCAGATCATGGTGTTGTGATCCAGGAGTGTCTAGTTTGAAAATTCATGAAACTTGGAAGAGTGGCATTTTCTGTAGGTTAGCACCTATGCAATAGTAAAATATTGGCTCGTATAAGAGCTACAGGGTTGTAGCTCTCTTCCAGTAGAAGCTAGAGAATGAGAGAAGGTTGTAACCTTCTGCAAGTAGAAGCTTGCATACTGGTATGAGTCTGCACCAGTACAATATTGTAAACAAATTTTCTTATTATTAAAAGAAGATAGAGACAACAACAATAGGTGGTTTTTACCCACGTTGGGTTTCCACCTTAAATCTTGGTGTTCATGTGGGTTGATTATGTATGATGTTTTATTCTAAATTTATTGCATTGTCTAATCAATCTCTGATATACTGGTTTAACCTCAACACATGATATATTGTCTAAATCACAAGTTCTCTACATATACGTCGGTTTCATTAAACACAGTCATGTATACATACTAGTTCTCTTTACTGAAGTAGCATATATAAATCTATTTGGGAAATACAATTATTGATCAAATAATATTGATTCACCCCCCTCTCAGTATTATTTCCAACAATTGGTATCAAAGTAGGTCCTTTAGAAGAAGCTTGATTGATTGAAGAGAGATCCATCAACATGAATAATCAAGAAAGCATGGGATCCATTAGACCACCAATCTTCGATGGGAGCAACTTTGTTTATTGGAAAATAAGAACCACAGCTTATCTACAATCACTTGGAATGGATGTTTAGGAAATTATGGAAGGAGGATATACATTTCCTATAGAAATTCCTACAGATGTGACATGTAAAAGGAAATATGAAATCAATGCCAAAGTTGTCAATACTTTATTGGGAAGCCTATCACAATCAGAGTTTCTTAAAGTCATGTAGCTCAAATCAGCCAAAGAAATATGGGACAAAATCATTCTGAGCTACGAAGGAGACTCTCAGATAAAACGTACTAAGCTTCAAACTCTCAAAATTCAGTATGAAACTATTAAGACGCATAGTGATGAAAGTATAGCTAGTTACTTCTTACATATAAACGAGGTTGTTAATTGTATGAAGAATATGGGTGAAGAAATAAAGGAAGTTACCTTACCTGAGAAAGTTTTGAGATCCTTGTCTACTAAATTTGAATCCAAAGTGTCTGCCATAGAATAAAAAAAGGATCTGCAGAATATCATTATGACACAGCTTCATGAAATATTAACTACCTTCGAGATGAGAAAAGGAGGACCATCAGATATGAGAAAATCCACATCTAAAGCTTCAACAAAAGGAAAGGAAGAACACAATTAATCAGGACATATTTCAGAAGAAGAAGATGAGGTAAACTTTGTCAAGAATCTTCAACGAGGTTCTAGAAGGTTTAGAGGTAAGCTACCCTTCAAATGCTTTGCTTTTGGCAGAGTCGGTCACTATGCTGCCAAATGTCATCATAAATATAAATATGAAAAAGGGAAGGAATATGCAATAGGGAGTAGAAAACAATTTGTGAATAAAAGGAGTTACTATACTCATGAAGGTAGTGATGGTTTATCTAATAGTGATGAAGATGAAATTGGACAAGATTATAGACTTCTCATGTCTTATGACGATGATAATTTTTGGGATGCTTTAGAAGAGGAATACCTTCATGAAGAAATATCTAAACTCAAAATCTTTTCAGAAGAAAAGAATATGATTCTATATGCCTGGACATACCAACTTGCTGAAAAGGAAAAACACAATGAAGAACTAGAATGTGAAATTGTGGGTCTAAGAAAGGATCTTGAGAAAATGAAATCTCTCAATCTTAGATTTGCTAAAGGATCATAAAATTTAAATGAAATTATCAAAGTTCAGCATTCTCCTCTGATAAAGGTAGGTCTTGGATATACTGAAGAAGCATCTCAATCACTAAAGCCGTCAACCTCCACCAAATGCTATCTTGGTGCAGCAAAGACCAGTGAACAATATGACAATCGTCAGAAAAGGCATAAAGCACATCCCTAAGTAAATCATACTTAGTTTACTCCAAGGATGAATAGAAGCCACAACCAATCTCAGGGAAATCATACTCAATTTGCTCCAAAGATGAATATCAATAAAAACTAGAATCACTAGGTTAATAGATTCGATAGTCGCAGGAACTTCTTTAATGGGAAATGTTTTTCATGTCATAATTTTGGGCACAAAGTTGCTCAATGTGTTTCTTACAAAACCATCATGACTAGAGAAGCACGAAATCAAAGGAATGTAACAGGAATCAAGAGAAGTTCTTATAATAAATTTTCTCCTCTTGAAAATGAAATAGAATGCTCAATCTATAACAACTTTGGTCATGAAGAATCTGAATGTAATAGCAAATTTCGGAAAACATCTCAAAAGGAGCAAACGCCATTAAATCCCAAGATATGGATAAGGAAAGAATCTCAAAAAAAAAAAGATCTGGTGTAGCCTTGTATGCAGAAGGACAAGAAAATCAGTGGTACATCGATAGTGGATGCTCAAATTCAATGACATGTGACAAAGAAAAACTTCACTCATATAATTCCTTAGAAAAGGAAAAGAATGTCCCATTTGGAAATGACACTCCTGCTCTCATAAAATGTAAAGGCTCTATTTTCTTGAAAGAAAAGGTTAAAGTTGGAAGTGTTTGTTATAGACATATTTGGGCACTGTAACCCCAACCTCATATGTCCATAAACCAAGGGCTTCTAAGCCCTAAAAGTGTTTTTTTCATACCCTAAAGGAACATGGTCAACTGATTACATCATCTCCCAGAAGTTCTCCCTGAGAAACTACTGACAACTGGTCAAAACTGGACCATACAGACTGCTCAGTGCTAAGGGTGCGATGCATCTCAGCTGCTACATGCAAAAAGTGTGATGCATACTGAAAATTCGTTTTGTAGGGTGCGATGGGCGAGAGTAGAAAAATGGCAGAGTGATCCAGGTGGATGTTGGTGGCCACCCACCTATCCAATTTGGACCCCCACAACTGTGTCTTTCAGCTTTTTTAGTTTCCTAAATTGTAGCACAGTTTACTATTTTTAGCATTTTTTCGGGTCCTGAACTTCCAAAGTCGTTTTGAGGCCCTAAATGATGTTTTTTGGGAAATCTGGGGGCAGCATCGGTCTATGGACCAATGTTTTCCTTCGCAAAGTGGTAGTGCTTGGATAGATCTTTCTAACGAGCTGTTGTACACGTCAAACAAAGATCGTATGCCAAAGTTATGACCCTGGGAAGTTGATGTACCAATTTACCCAAATGGGGCCCACAGTTTGGCATTTCATCTTCTAGGGTTAGCTTTTGGAATGTTAAAGGTTTTCCATTGTTTCTCAACAATAAATAGGCCTTCGATCCTCATTGTAACACAGTTCAAAGGCATGTACCTGCCACATCTTTTCTCAGAGATAAGCTACCATCGTCTTAACTGGTTTATTTCCATTTCTGGTTGTAAGCATATTTCAATATTTTCCATTAATGAAATGAAGCATTATTTCTACTGCATCTTTGTGTATATGGTTATCTCTATATTTTTTGTCATTCCTGTTTAAGTATGGATTAGTGGTATTAGAGCGGTCTACATTTTCTCTGTTTTGTTTGCATGTCCCCAACAAGGTCGGGATATAAGGAGTTAGGGTTTCAATTGGTCGAAACTTTGCAAGACCAGCCTCGCAAATCCCAACAGCCTCCCATGCCGGATGAAAAGAAAGATGAGGGGGTAGGAGATCCTATCAAAATCTTACTCGAAGAAGCCCCCAAGTGACAAAGGAACGCGATGATGGATAGCTTTGTGCAGATTCTTCAGCGACTACCTAGAGGCGACGCATCGGCTTCCAACAACTACTTTGGAAATGCCACACCCTTCAAGGTACAAGTTAATTTTGAAATCCCCATCTTCGAGGGTCAAATAAATGTAGATGGCGTAGATAAATGGTTAAATCTGCTGGAAGGGTATTTTTCTATTCATGAATTTTCGAGTCAGGAAAAGATTGTTTTCGCTCTTCTCAAAGCAGCCCCCCACATCAAGGACTAGTGGGAAACCTACTACGAGTAGAAGGATGAAAGCACAAGCTCACTATTTTCAGTTGCACCCACTTGGGATTCATTCCGGGATGCCATCACGGAGCAGTACTACCCTGTCAAAAGCTATGAGGAAAAATACATCAAATGGACCACACTATGATAGGGATGGGACCAAGATGTGTCAGAGTTCACAAACATTTTTCATACCCTTTGCACACACTTGGGTATCAAATATTCTGATCTACATCTGGTACTCAAATACTACGACTGCCTACATAGATACATCCAGGAAGAGATGGAGTTCCTGAACATCTCTTCACTCAGCATGGCGTACCGGTACACTGTCAAAATTGAGGAAAAGTTCAAACAGAAGAAGTGAAACTTTGGATGTACAAATCCAAAGCCCAAAGGACAAAGCCAAGGTGGGGCGACCCAAGACAACCTGTCGAAGCCGCAAGAAAAGAAAAACACCATGAAGCCGAAGAAGGACACAGGAAAGTGGTGTGAGTTACACAAGAGTCCCACTCATAACACAAGTGAGTGTTAGACCAAGCAGTCGCTGGTGGCCGAGTTGAAGGCTTCTGAATTAGATGCATGTTCTAACCTTGAGCCAGAACCCAACAAGGGGAATGTTAGAGGGAAGCAGATCATTGATGCAGATCCCAACACCACTGTTGCCACCACCAAGATCCAGAAAAATGAGCTTGAAGATCCAGAGGAGGGGGAGCATCTTTTCCACTCACAGATGTGGTTGAAGGGTTCGCTGCTGCAATTCATTGTTAACAGTGGTAGCTAGAAGAACCTTGTTTCAGCAGAGGTCATGAAGTGGTTGGGCCTACCGGCTACACCACACCCGCAGCCGTACAATATCGGGTGGCTTCATGAAGGATGAGATCTCAAAGTTTGCCAGTAATGTTGCCTTCCCTACAACATCAAGCCCCTCACAGATGAGGTATTGTGTGATGTTACACCTCTGGATGTTTGAGATGTACTATTAGGCCAGCCATACTTGTGGAGGCGACATGTTGTGTATGAGTCAAGGCCTCGTGTTGTCATTATTTCTTTGAATAATTCATTATACAAGACACCAGAGGTAGCCCCGCCTTCTGCCACTTCTTTGATCACTGCTAAGAAAGGCAGCAAGCTCATCTCACAAACTAGGAAATTTATTTTCTATCTGGTTCACTCCCAAAGTAAAGGGAAGGTCATTGCCACATCCATGGACCCCGCGAAGGGTTTCTCCATGCAGTAGTAGCAATAGAGGGATACAGTCATGATAAAACATAGGAACAACTTCTCCTCACCCACAGGGGTACCACAGAAGTTTCAAGTGGGCAACAAAGTCTGGTTGCATCAGCAGAAAGAACACCTTACAAGAGCCCATCAGAAGTTCCAACCACTCCGACATGTTCCTTATAGCATAACCAAGGCTATGGGAAACAATGCTTTGGAGCACAACATTCCTCCATTCCTTCGTGTGCACCGAGTGTTCAATGTGGACTGTCATCGACCATGCTTCCCACCATTTCTGGGAACTTCAGAGATTCTAGGACAGCTCACTAGAGACCCTGCTCAGCAGAAGCTTCCTCATCTCAGGGAGAAACTCAACGCAATGGGGACCATTGCTTCCTAAGGGGGGAGGAAAGATCCAGGTGGATGTTGGTGGCAACCCACCTATCCCATTTGGACCCCCACAACTGTCTCTTTTAGCTTTTTTAGTTTCCTAAATTGTAGCACAGTTTACTACTTTTAGCAGTTTTTCGGGTCCTGAACTTCCGGAGCCGTTTTGAGGCCCTAAACGACGTTTTTTGGGAAATTAGGGGAAACATGGGTCCATGGACTAATGTTGCTCTTCCCAAAGTGGTAGTTCTCAGATAGATCTTTCTAACGAGCTACTGTATGCGTCAAACAGAGATCGTATGCCAAAGTTACGACCCCGGGAAGTTGATGTACCAATTTACCCAAATGGGGCCCACAATTTGGAGTTTCAACGTCTAGGGTTAGGTTTTGGAATGTTAAGGGTTTTCCACTGCTTCTCAACAATAAATAGGCCTTCGAGCCTCATTGTAACACAGTCCAGAGGCATGTAGCCACCACATGTCTTCTTAGAGATAAGCTACCATTGCCCTAGCTGGTTTATTTCCATTTCTGGTTGTAAGCATATTTCAGTATTTTCCATTAATGAAATGAAGCATTATTTCCATTGTATCTTTGTGTATATGGTTATCTCTATATTTTGTTGTGTTCCTATTTAAGTCTGGATCATAGAGGCAGTTTGCTAGGTGGAAACCTAGGGAATCTTCTAGAAACTGCTCATATCACACTTGCCTCTTTGAGTTCGCCCAGGGATGAGTAAGAGATCATGAAATCTCCAAGTGTAACCAAGAAATATGAGAGAAACGACACTAATCAAAATCCCAGAAGCAACTCACCCACCTACAAATATCTATATATGGATCCCTCATCCGAGAGATCCAGAGGCTGGATTTTGGTATTTTTGTAAGGAAATGTTATTGGTTTCTTTATGAAACATCATAGTGTTGGGTGATCTAGCTTTTCATGAGGTGAAGATGGCTTTCATGCCGAGAGGATGGCACTGGGTCAGACCAATGGGTTGTAATCCTCTCTTCTACTACTTTTATCAATAAAACTATTTGAGTTTTCCTCCATATTCTTGTATATTTTTGAACCTTGTATTGATATATGCATTTGTATGGTTAATATACATCTGATCCTATATTGTTTATGGTTATAGACCTCTATGATTTGATGGTATTATGATGCTTTGACTCTACATGTGTTCTTTGAAGTGGGACAAGTAAAGAAGGAGTGGCAAAGCTCTGTCAAAGGAGGGAGGAAATAAGTAAGGAGCCAAGCGAAGCACTGAGGTTGGTACTCTCTGCTTCTCTCTCATCTATCTCTCATAAAGGAAAACAAAAGTAACTTTAATTTGTTTGTTTCTAAGATAACTACTTGTCTTAGTGGGACCAGCAGCTCTAAATGGACACTATTTTTCCTCATAACAAAATGGCGACTCCACCGGGGAGTGAATAGTTTGTTTGTTTGTTTCTATTTGTTTGCTTTATAAACTACAGACAGAGCCTGAAGTTAAGCCAGCTAGCCTTTGAACTGCTTTTCCTATGCAACTGCAAAGTAGATCAATGTTGCTTCAGTCAATCTCTAGGTTAGTTTATGAACTGGACATCTGACTTGCAAACATCCTAAGTGCCCTAGTGGTAGCTCAAATAACCTCATTAGATCAGCCCCTATACTTTGTGTTTACTGCCTATCATTAGCTCAGCCTAAACCCCTGAATTAAGTTGCAAACTGTGAGCAAAAACCAAGCTTAGTCTCGTCCCTGGACCATCACACTGTCTCTCATTGGTAGTGTGGATGCATCACACCTTCCATGTGCTGCGGGTGAGACGCATCCCTATTTCCCTGTGTTACAGGTGCGATGATTGAGTAAGACTATTTCTACCTCCAGATTTTGCTTTCTCCTTCATTGTCTTCAGCTTTATTCAGTAGTTTTGTTGTCTATGTTTAGTATACCACTATTGAAACTCCCTTCCTTTTCATTATTCAACCTCCATTGATAGAGAATTGTGAATGTTTTTATGTATTTTTCATCATTTATAGTTCTCCTTTGCAAACATTAGCTTAATCGAACTATCGTCTTTTGATTTGAAAGTGTTGCAAGTCTCATTTTCAGTCAAAGAAAAGAGTGTCATAAAGTCTTCCTCTTTTTGATAGTCGATTACACTTTTTCCATTGTATTTGATTTGAATTAATAATATTTCAAGTGTCGAAAGCAATTTTAAATTTGAAATCACAAAGTTTCGTCTTAGTCTTCCTTTCGTTTTTTGAAAAGAAAATTGTTAGTACTGTTGCTTTGAAAGAAAAATAGTTCAAATCTGTACTTAGTTTTCCTTTTTCTCATTCTCACCTTAAGAAAATTGAAAAACAAATACATGCATGTGCATTTTCATTTAGACTGCATGCGGAAATTGATTTAGGATAGTGCATCTTAGTGTGTTCTCTCTACTCCATGTTGAAAGAATTTAACTTCTCTTTCCTTAGTAGCTAGGATTTTCATTGCAAAAAGAAAGTAAATGATGGTTTATCATCTTAGATTGGATATTTAGGAATTTTATATCTACATCACGTGGTGAACGTTAAAGTCAAACTTCTTAAGAAAGATTAACCGTAAAATAAACCTCAATGAACATAAACGCTTTGGAACCTAATGCACAACATCTAGAAGTCTAGGCTAGAGACGTGTTCTGGTGTTGTGAAGCCTGGTAACTATCGCTTTCATCGTAGGTTGGGTGATTCTTCCTCTTTTATACCACAAGCTCTAGTAGGGACTTGTGCTCCCACGTACCGATGAGTATATATTGGGAGACCACAATAGGCTATATTCTTTATCCTTAGGAAGCTATGTCTGTCGCCATATCGTTTGCAATGCACTGAAAACAACATTCGGGAAGATTGACTGTGGTACCTTAAAAAGTATTATGTAGTTTTGCGATTTATTTGGTAATCCCTCTATCTAGATTTCCAGAGTAGTCACTTTTGTTCCTTTTCAGACTCCTTAAAAGAAAACGTCCATCTGAGCACTTGTCACTTCAGGCTCATTAAAAATTGAAGGTGACTAGAGTCATCTTTAGCTTTTCTCGACTCTTAAAAATTGAAAAAGCAAGTTGTGTCAAAGCGTCATAAAATTCATTTAATTCGGAATCACATTTTCCCCTTTTTATTTTGAGTTGATCAAGTAATCCACAATCGTGGAAGAAAGTCAATCAAAACCCCATCATTCACGGAGACTAATGAGTCAGCCATCTTTGACTCCAGAAACGAAACCATTCCAGGCGAAGCAATATCGTTTAACTAGGTCAAAGTCTCCTAGTTTAGTTGAAACTTATGTTTCAACATCCTTAGAGACTGCAGTCACTCCAACTATTTATGGTATCCCTGCCTCTATAGAAGAAGTTCCACAGTTACAAGAGGACATTAGAGCTGATCCTAGTGTAATGGTAAACACTCTTATTCCTGAACCAACTCCATCTAGGGCTATGTCAGAAGGTGTTACCCCTCCAACATCTGTTGCTACAGAGTCTATACCTTCTTCGACACCAGAAATATTTTATGGACCTGACGGTCTGCCTCTTCCACCTATACTGATTACTATAGAAGATATTGTGGAGGATCTTCCATCTAATACCCCATTGCATTTTGGAACTGGGATCCACCTATATCCTTCTACTACAGAAGTTAGTCACCGTTCATTGCAAGTTCCTATAGAATCGCTAGGAAATATTTTGGATAGACTAGATATGTCTAAACAACCATCGACATCTAGGACTCTGTCATCTGACACAACAGCAGCAGAACCTCCTCCTACTACTTCGACAATGTTCACTGGTATACCATCTGTCCCAACTAGTTCTCAACCACTAATGAAGTCCACTTAGGGACTGTTTCGATATTATGGTCTTTTCCTATTTGTTCGTCTGAAACCTTATTTGGAATTTCTTATGTTGAGTCTCAGCAAATTGATTCTTCACAACAATATCAATTTGGGCAGTCCAGTCTCCAAAGGCCCATTTTCCCTTTGAACACTAGATTGCCCCCATATGGGGGGCAGTATGCCTTTTCATTGTTCCCTCTGGGAGAACAACCATATGAGAGTTCACAATAGAATTTGGATCAGGCTGGAATCACATCCAGTGGTTGGGTACCAATACTGCCTCAACAGCCAAGAGCTGTATATTCTATACAACCAAAGCAACCTGTGTCGAATATTCCCACTACACTGACTATTGTGACAATGTCGCAAGTACAAGCGTTGCCCGTTGTATGTCAACCTCTAGTCTCTCAGGTCGTAATACAACAGACTCTTGTCTCCACGACTCAATCAAAACTGCCAATTAGTGGATCCTTAACTGAAGTGACTCAGGCTCAAATGGGTACTATAACCCCTCATCTTGGTCAAACATCCATTATTGGGCAACAAAAAATGGTCTCACAACCATGGCTGGTGTAATATCAACAACTGCAATTCCATCAAGCTTACTGAGGACCTGAGCAACAAAGCTTTGCAAGTAATGGGTAGCCGCATATTCAAAATAGTTACCAACAATCATATTATAATGGTTACACCCATCAACCTTATCAAAGTTATTAACATCAAATACATTATGCTAGTATGTAAAGACCCATGGCTCTGGTGATCCCATCCTATCTTGGGTATGCTCCACCAAACCTGAATCAACAGTTTCCTTTCGTAACAAGTTTAGAATTACCAGATATGAATTGGCTAACAAATGATCCAATTGCTTATGCCCTTTGGTGGCCAGTGATTCCTCATAAACTTCCATCATATATTCCTAAATTCAATGGAAATCCAGGTGAATATCCATCGAATTATGTGATGACCTTTCATCTGTGGTGTTCCTCCAACACTCTCAATGATTATTCGATTAGGCTTCACCTTTTTCAGCGAACGTTAACTGGTCCAGTAGCACAATGGTACATTGAATTTCCTAGAGCTTCATTCGATAACTTCAGCACCCTTGCCACCACCTTTTTAACCCACTTTCAATTACCCATAAGGTACGAAACAGGAATAGAGCTTCTTACCAATTTTAAGCAGATGATAGCCACTCACATATTTGATCATATTCATGAGTAGCAACGTCATTGTAGAATGGTAAAGACATATGTTCCTGATCAGCTGTTAGCTGAATGGTTTATTAAGTCATTGTTAGCCTCTATTACAAAAGATGTGGCCAAGGGAGGAGTTGTCACTGAAGAGCAAGTCATTGCTCATGTATAATATCTAGACTTGATCTATACTCAGTTTGGCATGATCTATGACAAAATTCCTGATGCTCCTAGACCCAAGTTTTCCATTCCTCCTCCTCCTAAATGAAACAAAGACTTTCATGCCAGCGATGGCATGATAGGTACAACAAGCACGAAAACTGCCAAGGCTACATCTAAGAAATCTCGTACGGTTTCCAGTCAAAATCCAAATGAAGAAACTCTTGCCTTAGAGGTTAATGCCATGTTTGCTGACAAAGGAAAAGAACTGAAGCAACTAGGGGACAAGAAGAAAGGGAAAAGCAAAAAGAAGAAACAGGATGATTCATCTCCTAAAAAGTATTTTGCAAACCCTTCTAGGCAAAAGAAACCTCCTTCGGCATGTCACATATGTGTTGAAGACTATTGGATGAAGGATTGTCCATATAAAGCTAAGATTAATAAATTCTTTAAGAGTTAAAAGACCTCAACAGTATTGACTAATACATTTCCAAACCCAAAAACCAATCTGGTTGCTAGCAATAATGCTTCCCCTTCCCAAGTGCTTATGTTGTCCATTTCGAAACAACAAAATGATGCTTTGATATCGACAAGGAATAAAGATTACGGGAATCCACAGCTTTTGAACAATAAGGTTATTGATCAACCTAGTAGCTCGACAACAACTTCGACCAAACTTGTGCCACCCATCATTCCTGAGATAACAATAAAGCTGCCAAAGTGAGTAGTACAAAAATTTATGTTTAATCCTCGTGCCAGAGCAACACAAAATTATAATATAGTAGAGGATTTGGCCCAATCGCCATCTGCTATGTCGACACTTGAAGTACTACAAAATTGTCCCTCCCAAAAGCAGGCTCTATTATTAGCAATAGGTGGGATTGTCCCAGCAGATTCAAATCTTGTGGCCTTTAATCATAAAGGATATGAACCCCAGTTACCAGCTCAACTTGCTTTCCTCATCCAAGTGACCCTCAACAAAACCGTTCATCGAACAATTATTGATGAGGGGACATCTACAGGCATTATGTCAATGAGTTGCTGGAAAACATCAGGCTCACCACCCTTGTCGCGATCATCAATGACATTAAAAGCATTTGATGGATGGACATACACCCTATACGGGATTTTAAGTAACTTGCAAGTTGAATTGGGGGAAAAACAATAGAAATTGATGTTAAAGTTATCGATGGAAACCTTGATTACAACATCCTACTGAGAAGGCCCTCGATTTATGCTATGGCTACTATTGTGTGAACATACCTTAGAAAGATTGCATTTCCTTTTCAAGGAGGAATTAGAATCGTTGACCAACAAACCTTTCTTCCCAACAGTTCACAAGTTACGGGAAGCATCTCGATGATCCATGGAAGCTCTCAATCACTTCAAAATATCAGAGTAGGCCTCCTAAAAGACCTTACATAAATGGGTACTTTTTCTCTACCACCTCCAAGTAATGTGGTGGAAGTAGCCACGATGGAGACTTGCAACATGGTATCTTCTGTATCTAAAAGGATTTAGAAGATTTCTGAACATGATGTTAGCATGGATCATCACCAGGTATTGCCTCCAAGCCCAATAGAAATATTGTAGAAATTAATTTTATTGGCCTAGGCGACAAACCCAAATCAATGCTCATCGAGTGTTTGGATAGATAGGTCTAAATAATATGGTACCTCTTCAGATCCTTGGTTGCATGTAGATTATACAGACGAAGGAATCGTTCAGTCAATGATGATAGGAGAGGAACCATGGGAAGATTTCAACCATCATTCCCATCTTCCAGATTACCACGAATATTGTTCCAACAATCTTAATCATCCTTCAGTTTTTGGTTTTCTATCAAATACTGTAAATACGGTGGATTCCGAGCAAAATCTGTCCAATATTGAAGGAACTATCGCCATAAATATCTCGACCAAGCCAGATGTTGTAGAGAATATTCATGTTGGAAAATCTTGTTCTTCTTCAGAACTGGAAATATATTGTGCTTTCTTTTGCGAGTTCAGAGATGCCTTTGCACGGTCATTTGAAGAAATTCCAGGCATTGACTTGAGCATAGTTGAACACAAAATTAAGATGTATCCAGATGTCAAATTGATACGACAACGGCTTTGGCAGGTGCACACGAAGAAAGTTGCTGCCATCAAGGCAGAATTTGAAAAACTTTTACATGTTGGTTTCATTTACCCAGTTCCTCTAACTGATTGGGTATCGAATATTGTTCCTGTGATGAAAAAGCAAGGAACGATTAGAGTGTGCATCGATTACAGGGATGTAAACCAAGATTTTCCAAAGGACAACTACCCTACACCCTTCATCGATCAGATAATTGATGAATTCTCTGGATGCAAAATCTTTTCATTTATGGATGGATTTTCCCGGTATAACCAAATAAATATCCGGCCACAGGACCAGTCAAAGATTGCATTTATTTGTCTGTGGGGCACATTCACGTACCGCAAGTTACCTTTCGGTTTAAAGAACGCAGGGGTAACTTTTTGAAGGGCTATGAATTATGCCTTCCATGATATCAAGAACATCATTCAACCATAGCTCGACGATCTTCTAGCTCATTCATGAAAGTGAACTGATCATCTGCACAATTTGAGAGTTGTTTTTCTACATTGCTGACACTACAAGATATGACTCAATCTGCACAAGTGTGTATTTTGTGTCGGTTCTAGTCGTTTACTTGGCTTTGTGGTTTCAAAGGACAAGATTCGTCTTGACCCATGTAAGGTTTAGGTGATCATCGATATGCCTCCACCTTCAAATTTGCTTCAAATTCAGAAAATCCAAGGGAAAGCAAACTTCCTAACGAGGTTCATTCCAAATTATGTTGAACTTGCTAAAGTTTATACATGTCTTTCGTAAAAAGAAGTGCCCTTCAACTGGGATTAGGTTGCACAAGATTCCTTTGATGCTCTAAAGGAATCCCTAATAAAAGCATCATTAATGTACGCTCCTGACTATCAAAAAGACTTTAACCTATATCTAGCTGCGGTAGATACGACCATTGCAATGGTTTTAGTTCAAGAAGACAATGGAATCGAACATCCTATCTATTATTTAGGTTGACACTTAACTGATATAGAAAGCAAGTACTCCTATGTTGAAAAGCTAGCTCTTGCAGCTCTTCACGCAGTACAAAGATTTCGACACTATATCCTCTTTCGCAAAACTACCATTTTGTTAGATTGCAACACTGTGACTTACATCTTGTCGCGTCAGTTACTTGGGGGAAAATATTTGAAATGGATAGCTATTTTGCAAGTGTATGATCAAGAATTCGTAAAATCCAAATCAAAGAAATCTCTAGTTTTCATGGAGTTACTATGCGATTTCCCATCATTGTCCAACGATTCAACATCTAGAGCATCAATCTTGGATGAATCTTTGTTTCTGATATTGTCGAGCAATCAATGGTATGGATATATAATCATCTATCTCCAAACCGAAACATATAGGCCTAATACCTCTCGCTCAGAACAACGACGTACTCGATACCAAGTAAAAGACTACATGATCATCGGTGATACACTTTACCATCGTAGTATTGATACAGTTCTACAAAGGTGCCTCACCCAAGAGGAGGCTGAAAAAGTCCTGAATGATTGTCATTCAAGCATGTGTGGAGGGCATTAATCTGGTTATGCTACGGCACAAAATATTTTATGAGCAGGTTACTTCTAGACAATAATGTTCAAAGATTGCATAACCGCAGTCAGAAGTTGCCATGCTTGTCAAATCTTCGACTGCAAAACCAGAATACCACCCACACCTCTGCATCCAGTAGTTGTTATTGGGCCATTCGCCAAATTGGGCATAGATTTCATGACATTTAACACTACCTCGGCTGGGGGGCATGGGTATGTCATAGTCGCAGTTGACTATTTTACGAAATGGGTCGAGGCGATGCCTACATTAAACAACTACAGTGAAACGACTGCTCTTTTATTTTTTAACCATGTAGTCTCGAGATTCAGTGTTCCACAAGCTATAGTCATAGATCATGGATCATATTTCTGCAATCACATGATGGTTGAATTGGCTACCAAATTAAGATTGTCCCATGACAGTTCCACTCCGTATTATCCACAAGCTAACAGACAAGTTGAGGCGATCAACAAAGTCTTGAAGTGCATGCCGCAAAGGACGATTGGAGTCCATAAACAGAGTTGGAACCTAATCCTGTACTTGGCCTTGTGGGCATACCGGACATCGGTAAGAAATTCAACCGGATTTACACCCTTTCAACTAGTGTATGGCTTGGAAACAATATCACCAATTCAGTGTGAGATTTCATCTCTCAAGCTCGCAGTCGACCTTCTCCCCATAATTTCAGAGGAAGAGGCTCATTTCTTGGAACTAATACAATTGGATGAAACCTGTCGTGACACCGCCTTGGCTAATGAAACTCATAAGAAATGAGTCAAAGTGCAGTTTGACAAGAATGTCAAACACCGTGTCTTCTCAGAAGGTGACGTCGTCTTACTTTAAGATCAGGAATCTGATAAATTGGGAGCAGGTAAGTTCCAATAATTGTGGATGGGTCCCTACATTGTTAAGAAAGTCTTAGCAAAAGGAGCCTACGAGCTAGTAGATTACAATGGGATCCCACTATCGCAACCCTGAAATGGGTTGTAGCTTAAGCATTACTATGCTTGACTAAGCGTAGTAATCTCTTCATATGATTTTGTTACATTTTTGTTTTCGTCAAGAGTGATCATTTTGGTTAGGTAATCCACTTTTGCATTTTTTTCTGATATCGAAGCTATTGGAATCATTTGTTGGATACGCCGACGGAGCTAGTTATAGTACGCGGAGCCTATCTTCTGCAACCTAGGCCATCTTTGATCCAAGCGGTGAGTTAGTGAGTTTCAAAGGGGTATGTATTGGTCAATCAATGAACAACATTGTCAAATATAGTGCGTTGATAGAACTCCTCTCCGATGCCATCACACATGGCATATGCTGACTTGTCGTCAGGATAGAATCATAACTCGTCATCCTACAACTTACTGGCATCTATTTCATTCGGAATCCAGCTATCTATCGTATGTTCCTAAGGGTTAGGATTTTGGAAAGGAAGTTTGATTTCATTCAATATCAACACATTTCCAAAAGCTTAAACACATTAATTGATTCATTAGAAAATTATGTTTTAGATAGACATTAGCGACATTTATAAAAGAAAAGCATTTCATCAACATTTTCATCAGGATCAAATAACTTAACCAAAATAAAGCTCCGAAAATAAAAAAAAATATATAACTGTTTATAGTTTTTAAAAAATGTTCTGTGTCCAGGACAAAATCGGTCACATGACCCAAAAACTCAAAAAAGTAGGAAAATACCCTAGACTAATGGTGCTGGTGATAACAAGTCACCGCCTATGCGAGCATATGGAGTAGCCTAGTCCATCGACTCAGCATGCCTGTAGTATGGTGTTGTAATCTCAGAGGTAACTCGTTGGTCCTCAAATCCAGAATACCAAGGGTGAGGCCCTCGATCTGGTCCTCCAATACTGTAAGGGTCTTAGCTACATCCAGATCATGAAGGATGGCCCTCCTTACAGCCTCTCCTACTAGAACAGTAGCTGCTACCCTCAGGCGCACTATTGGTCGCACTGGTCCAATGTCTGCATGAATACATGAGTTTTTATTTGTCTTGATAACATTTAAAAAACACAAGAACATTATAAAAGCAATAAACAAAGACATGGTCAAATATTTTTACCTATGACACCCCACTACTCGCCAGCCGGTAGCACCGAATCTTGGTCACCCTGCAAATCCATCCCGGCATATGGATACTTGGCATAAACCATATGCTAATGGTTGAAACACTTGAAGAAGGCATCAAAGAATGAAATCTGTGGCTGGCCAGCATGTCTGGTCATAAGATCAACCCATCTCTGCATTCGTGGTTCTGTCGGCACTGGCACTCTGAGTGAAATGTATTGTGGCTACATCAGTGCGATCTTCTCCAAGGCGAAAGCAGTCAAAATAGAACCATAACCAAAGTTCTTGTATATTTTGTTATTCACCATGGTAAGATGTTCTTTTATCACCGGAAGTACTACATCACACCAATTGAATACCTTTAGTTCAAGGCATTCCAAGGCATACTGCATATAGGACCTGTTGGCCAAGTGAAGAGTCGCACTGCCAGCCAATCTAGCAAAGGTGAATGAGATAGTCCTCAAGGACTACTCAGTCATGTCTCTAATACTGATCTTTCCATCCCTACTTGGCTAAGATCGATCTCTACAATATCGGTGAATGTAATCCCTCACGGATTTGCCCCCATGGGTAAAACCTGATAGTGAGAGAGGGGCACCACGTCTCAACAAACCGGTCAAAAAGGAGACATCCTCAATAGTCAAAAGGATGGATTTATCTCTAATTTGGAAGACTTGGTTGGTAGGATCTTAGGCATCGAGAAGATATTGCAACAAGTTGATTTGTTGTCTCATGCTAGATATGCGGAAGAACTTGAGCAAGCCGTAGTTCCGCACTGCAGTCACCATACCCAAATCATGTAAGGAAATCATATCCTCCTCTTCATGCTCAGTTTCAGGCCATGTAACAACCATCTTTCTCCGATGAATCTATGAAAAACAAACAAGAGAAGAATTAGGATCCTGATTTGGGCAAAAACAGGGAAACATTCCATCAAAAATCAGTGCATAAACTTTCCTCCTTGCACCCATCGCACCCTAGTTGTGTATAGGTGGGATGCATATTGACTGGCCAATGGCCAGCTCAGTATGTATTACACCTTTCGATGTGTACTAGGTACGATGGGGAGACAATGAAATGTTCAAACCCCAGAGGCTCAGAAAAGAAGGAAAACATGCTTAGAATCAGAAAAGGAAAGAATGCAATTGAAGAGATCAGGTTTAACTCCTACCTGGTCCAGATGGTGCTGAAATGAAAATCATCCACAAAATATCCCAAAATCAGCTGATGAAAATCGAGGGGGAAAAACACCTCCAGAGCTCCAACAATCCCAAATTTGAATGAAATGGTAAAATGAGAGGTAAAAACTACTTTTATGTTATTGCTCACGTAATTCAAGTAAGGTATTAACATTTTACTCATTTTCAACCATGTATGTACATTTCTAATTAGTTTGATGGAGCAATTGAACAGGTAGTCTGACCGTCAAGAGAACATAGTGTTAATGGTGAATTGAACATCTTTGACTATTATCATGCACAGGTTTACGCGAAGTTCAAGCTTGTTAAAAAATAAACATAGCAATGAGCATATGTTCCCCCAGAGTTTAAGCTCACTAAAAAATGAACCCACTTCTGGTAAATAACCTTTGTGATCACATTACTATCAGCGTTTGAGCCTTGGTCGTGTTCTTACCATCACCTCCTCTTTTTAGCCAATCATCCGCCTCCACTTGATTGTTTACCCTTTTGAGTAACAACTCCAAAGAGTGATTCTATTAGCCACTTTCATTACACTGCTATGATTGGAAAGTTCCAAACCTTACCTGGAACTAGTTGCTATCCAAAAACATCACTCGTTCCTCAAAAACGAGTCTCCTTTAAGCTCTTTTCATCTGACTCATAAAATATGAAAATATTGTCGAACAATTAGCCTCTCCAGCTCGTTAAAGTCATTGGAAGTGCCATCCCTCCTCTACATTTTAATATTTTTGGACTTGAGGGATAATTACACAAAAGTTCGAGCGTTTTTCTTGTTCGGCTCGTTAAAACTATCAAAAAGTCATCCCTTTCATATTATTTTATACTTTTTTGGAATTAAGGGATTATACTATGAAAAATGATTACTAGAGTTTCCTTTCTATCTCTTTTCAGACTCTCTAAAATTGAAAAGGACCGAGTTATATTTGTCGTTAAACTCGTTAAAACAATAGCAACAAACTTGTCCATGCAGACAAGAACGAGTTTCACTGTCGCTAGGCTTGTTAAAACATAGCGACAGGTTTGCCTGAAGGGAAAATTATAGAACAAGCATATGTTATCCTCCTCAAGCTTGACAAAAATAAAGAGGTACCCATTAGAAATGACTGGGGAAAATTTGGGAAGAAAACTTGAAGAACTTTATTGGTAGCAGGTTGCTCTTGAACATGACACTTTCACTCCACCATGATTGAGTCGGGTTGGGTTATTCCGTTCACCGGTCATATCACCATTGGTCCTCCGTACCATCCATTTTTGGGGTTAACGCTACCAATCCATTTCAGTGTCACTTATATGTTTAAGAGAAGTTGCTCAGAGAATTCACCAACCCAACCTACATCTCATACGCTGCAATACGTTCACGCTTCATTCTTTCATGACCGCCACCCTGAACCTTGTATCATTAGATTGTTTTAACCTCCACAAAATAATTTGCTCCATTTCGTGTCGTAGATGTGGGATTCATTAAGGCCCTCCTACGATGGGTCACTTCTTGTTAACATCAACTCATTATCCAAGAAGTTGACTTAGGAACAACCCTTTCAGTACTTTGAAGCTTGCATGCCTCAATGGCAAGTTTCTCACTTCCGGCGACAGGTTTACATCAATGGCCTTCGACCGAAAGATTTTAAATGGTGTTTGACATCGACTTATGTATTCACACCACGTGAATTGTACTTTAGTACCATGAGGGTCATCATCATTATCGGTGATTCCTCTCATTCCCGTTAATAGCTTACATCATTAGCTGATAATCAGGCGATGTCTTTCCATGTTCGACATTAGAACATCTTTTCACATGGATTGACCTGTACATTAGGTGAAGATTGAACGAGTTTGAAGACCTCAGATCTAGTTTCATCCATCCAGGCTGCGATATATTCAGGAAAATAAAGACATCAAATTTACATCATAGCTTCACAGATAATCATCGAAGCCAAAGGATGACGGCTCTACTAGAATCATCAGTCTGTCACATAGACGTTGTCTGTCATATGTACATGAAAATGAATTTATAAAGCTGAGCATGGGAATGACCACCTCAGCTAGAGCATGAAAATATTATGAAGATAATGTAATGTATTGTATTGTATCTTATTACAGGTCACCTTCCAGTTCGAAAGACCTTGGATCCTCACGATAAAGCATTTCACCCAACATTAGAAGATTTACGACCTCATGCTTTACGGGGCAACTGTTATAGACATATTTGGGCACTGCAATCCCAATCTCATATGTCCATAAACCAAGGGCTTCTAAGCCCCTAAAAGTGTTGTTTCATACCCTAAAGTAACAAGGTCAGCTGATTACATCATCTCCCAGAAGTTCTCCCTGAAAAACTACTTAGAACTGGTCAAAACTGGACCATACAGACTACTCAGTGCTAAGGGAGCGATGCATCTCACCTGCTACATGCAAAAAGTGTGATGCATACTGAAAAGCCCTTATGTAGGGTGCGATGGGTGAGAGTAGACAAATGGCAAAGGTAGTTTGCTAGGTGGAAACCCAGGGAATCTTCTAGAAACTGCTCATATGACACTTGCCTCTTTGAATTCACCCAGGGATGAGTAAGAGATCATGAAATATCTAATTGGAACCAAGAACTATCAAAGAAATGACATTAATCAAAATCCCAGAAGCTGAATCACCCACCTGCAAATATCTATATATGGATCCCTCATCCTAGAGATCCAAAGGCTAGATTTTGGTATTTTTGTAAGGAAGTGCTATTGGTTTCTCTGTGAAACATCATAGTGTTGGTTGATCTATCTTTTCATGAGGTGAAGAGGGCTTTCATGCTGGGATGATGGCACTGGGTCAGACCAATGGGTTGTAATCCTTTCTTCTACTACTTCTATCAATAAAGCTATTTGAGTTTTCCTCCATATTCTTTTATATTTCTGAACCTTGTATTGATATATGCATTTGCATGGTTAATATACATCTGATCCTATATTATTTATGGTTATAGATCTCTATGCTTTGAAGGTATTATGTTGCTTTGACTCTACAAGTGTTCTTTGAAGCAGGACAAGTAAAGAAGGAGTGGCGAAGCTGTGTCATAGGAGGGAAGAAACAAGTAAGGAGCCAAATGAAGGATTGAGGTTGGTACTCTCTGCTTCCCTCTCATCTATCTCTCATAAAGGAAAACACAAGTAACTTTAGTTTGTTTGTTTCTAAGATAGCTACCCATCTTAGTGGGACTAGTAGCTCTGAATGGACGCTAGTTTTCCCGATAACAATGTTATGTATGTAGATGGTTTAAAGCATAACCTATTGAGTGTCATTTAAATGTGTGATCAAGGAAATGGAGTGGTGTTTTGATCAAATGGATGTGTTGTTCATGAGCTTGATACAGGAGAGACCGTGATCAAAGGTACAAGAACTCCAAACAACTTATACATACTCAAGGGAGGACAACAACAATGCTATCTAAGAAAAAATGATGAAAACTGGTTGTGGCCTAGAAGATTAGAACATCTAAGCTTTTCTCAAATAAGAAAAGCATGCAGACTCAAGGCTATTCATGATCTTCCATATATCAGCATCCCAGAAAATACAATATGCAAACCATGCCAAATCGGTAAGAAAACCAGAGTTCACTTCATGGAAAAAGAAGGGTCAGCTAGTAAGCCTCTTGACTTTGTCCATACTGATCTATGTGGACCATGAAGGAAAAATTCACCTCGTGGAGAAGAATATTTTATTTTTTTCATTGATGGTTTTTCCATAATGTGTTGGATATGTCTTCTAAAGCATAAAAATGAAGCATTTGAAAAGTTCCAAGCTTTCAAAGCTTTGGTTGAAAATGAATCAGATTGAAAAATCAAATGCCTCATATCTAATCGAGGAGGGGAATTTACTTTGTATGAATTCTTTGAATTTTGTGAACAACATGGAAAAAAAAGGCAATTCTCCACCACAAGGACTTCTCAACAAAATGGTGTGGTAGAAAGAATGAACAGAATAATTCAACGAATGGCTCGAGCTATGCTAGATGAATGGAACTCCTGCAACATTCTGGGGTGAAGCAACATTCATTTCCGTAACTATTCTCAACAAAGCAAATGTTTGGGTAAATAGCACTCAAACTCCACATGAACTTTGGTATGGCAAAACTCCTATTGTAAAATACTTTAAACTTTTTGGAAGCAGATGTTTTATCAAAAGGACTGATGAAAAGCTTGGTAAGTTTGAACACAGAGCAGATGAAGGTATTCTTCTTGGTTATTCCTCCAGAAGTAAAGGATATAAATGTTATAATAAAAGACTTCGGAAAATTGTTGAAAGCATTAATGTTGTAGTTGATGAAGCATGCAAAAATCCAAAACAAATAAAATCAATAGAAGATAAGACAATGACGAAGATGGGGATTATTTTCCCACATCAAATCAAAATGATATTAAAGAAGAAACCAATGAAGAACCATAAGAAGAGATAATGGTAGAAGAAAAGACTTCGTCCAGGTATATTCAGAAAAATCATGTAGAAACTCAAATTTTAGGAGAAAAAGAGGCAGGTGTACAAATAAGAACTATTACATGGACCTCAAGCTATCTAGCATTACTATCTTCCACCGAAACTCAAAATGTAAATGAAGCATGCAAATATGAATGTTGGGTAAAGGCCATGGATAAAGAAATTGAGCAAATTAAAAAGAATGATACTTGGGAATTAGTTCCTAGACCTCATGATAAAAATATTATAGGAACTAAATGGATATTCAAAAAAAAGTTGAATGAAAATGGAGAAGTCATTAGAAACAAGCGAAGACTTGTTTGTAAAGGATATGCTCAACAATAAGGTATAGATTTTGAATAAACCTTTGCACCTAATGCCAGACTTGAAGCCATAAGGATGTTTCTTTCTCTTTCTAGCTTTTATAAATTCAAAGTATACCAAATGGATGTAAAATCAGCCTTCCTTAATGGAGATTTAGAAGAAGAAGTTTATATTGAAAAACTAGAATGATTCATTCATGGAAATGATGCAAAACTTGTATGTAGACTCAAAAAGGCTCTCTATGGTCTAAAATAGGCTCTAAAGTCTTGGTATTACCGCCTTGAAAAATATCTACACCAACAAGGTTTTACAGAAGGTTCAACAGATAACAATCTATATACAAAGATTGAAATTGATAAATTGCTAATTATTATTGTTCATGTTGATGATATCATTTTTGGTAGCAATGAAGAATCCATGAGTTATAATCTTGCTTCAGTAATGCAGCAAGAATTTGAAATGTCCTCGCTTGGTGAACTTACCTATTTTCTTGGTCTACAAGTTCAACAAAATAAAGATGGTATTTTTTTGTCACAAACCAAATATCTCAAACAGATCTTGAAAAGGTACAGAGTGGAAGATTCTAAAATTGTATGTACCCTAATGGTAATAGGATGTAGTATTAACTCAAATGATAAATCAATAGCAACACATCAACCAACTTACAAATCCATGATTGGCAGTCTGCTTTATCTAATAAGTAGTTGATCTAACATCATGCATGCAGTATGAATAGTTGGAAGATTCCAAGAAAATCCAAATGAATCACAACTGGAGGCAGTCAAAAGAATTTTCAAATATCTTCAAGGAACTCAAGACTTTAGTTTATGGTATCCTAGAAAAACAGATCTTATTCTTCATGCATATAGATATCAGATTGGGCAGGAAGTGTTGATGATAGAAAAAGCACTAGTGGTGGTGCATTCTATATGGGCTCGAGTTTAGTGTTTGTTATAGACATTTTTGGTCACTTCAACCCCAATCATAAATGTCCATAAACTAGGGGCTCCTAAGTCCCTAAAAGTGTTGCTTCACTGCCTAAAGGAACAAGGTCAGCAGATTACATCATCTCCCAGAAGTTCTCCACTAAAAATTGCTCATAAATGGTCGAAACTGGACCATACTAAAAGCCCAATGCAGAGGGTGTGATGCATATCACCTTCCTATTGTACAAGGTACGATGCATACTGAATTTCTCCTCTGTAGGGTGCGATGGTTGGGAATGGACAAATGGCAGGGACAAATCCCAGAAGTTTCCCCTCTGACACTTGCCTCTCTATTTTCGACTAGAGATGAGTAAGATATCATCATTCTCCAAGTGGAAGCAAGAACTATCAGAGAGAAGACACTAGTCAAGACCCCAGAAGATGACTCACCTCCCTATAATCATCTATATATGGATCCCTCATCACAGAGATCCAGAGGTTGGAATTTGTATTTTATAGAGAAGTGTTGTTGGTTTTCTAGTGTACATTCATAGTGTTGGGTGATCTAAGCTTTACTTGAGGTGAAGAAGGGCTTTCTAGCTGGAGGATGATGCTGGATCATAATGTATGGTTGTAATCCTCTTCCTACTTTTTATCTTAATAAATCTATTCTCGTTTTCCTCCATATTCTTGTTTACTTGTTTATATATGCATGTATATGGTTAACACACATTTGGTCCTGTGTTATTTATGAATACAGATCTTTTTTTCTTTGATAGTAGAATGTTATTGTGATTCCACAGGTGCTCTTTGAAGCTGGGCAGATGAAGAAGAAACGGTGAAACTCTGTCAAGAAGTAGAGGAAATCAAGCGCAAGACTAAGGTTGGTCTTCCTGGTCTCCCTCTTGTCTATTTTCATAAAGGAAAACGAAAGTAGACTTTACTTGTTTGTTTCTAAGATAGCCACCCATCTTAGTGGGAATAACAACATCTGAGTGGACACTATTCCCAGTAACAAAATGGTGACTCCATTGGGGAGCGACAAGATTGTTTGTTAGCCTATCTATCTTTGTTTCTTTTATAAACTTACAGAGGGAGCCTGAAGTCAAGCCAGCTAGCCTTCGAACTTCATTTGTTATACAAATGCAAAGTAGATCAATGCTACTTTAGTCTATCTCCAGGTTATGTTTATGAATTAAACAATCGATCTGCAAACAATATAATTTCCCTAAGTGGTGGCTCTAGTAATCTCTTTATATCGCCCCTGTGTTTTACATACACTGAACATTACTTACTCTGCCTAAATCCATGAACTGAATTGCAAATTGTGAGTAAAAACTTGTTTAAAGTCTCGCACTGGTACCATCGCACCCTGCCTTCAAGGCAGACTGTATGCATCGCACTTCCTGAGTGCAGTAGGTGCACTGCATACTGGTTTCACTGTGGAACAGGTGCGATGGTCAGGGAAGGTTAACTTTACCTTCAGACTGTGGTTTTTTCTCACTGTTTTCAGTCCTATTCAGGAGTTTTGATGTCTGTAGTCAATGTATTTTTGTGAAAACCCCCTTCTCTTGCATTATTCCACCTCCTCAGTGCAAAGAACTGTAAATGTTTTTTATGTATTGTGCGTCATTTTCAGTTCCCTTTTGCAAAAGGTAGCATAGTTGAACTGTCGTTTCTAAATATGAAAGTGTCGTAGCTATCATTTTCAGTTTTAGAAGACAATCCCAATGTTTTTGATGGTCGATTATACAGTTACTATTGCATATGATTTGAATTAGTAGTTTTTAAAGTGTCGAAAATCAATTTTCATTTTGAAAAGTGTCTCTATTACCTTCACTTCATTTTGAAAAAGAAATTTGTTGAGTACTGTCGCTTCAAAAGTAATTCAGATTTGCACATAGTTTTCTTATCATCATTCATACATTAAGAAGGCTGAAAAAAATACATGCATGTGCATTTTCATTTCGACTGCTTGGTTTGATTTAGGACAGTACATTTAGTGTGTGCTCTGTGCTCTTTGTAGAAATATTCTTAACTTTCTTTCCTTAGTATCTAGGATTTTCATTTCTGAAAGAAGATTAAATGTTTGTTTATCATCTTAGATTGCATTTTAGGAATTATATACACATC
The DNA here is from genome assembly GCA_000404065.3 of Pinus taeda. Taxonomy (NCBI): domain Eukaryota; kingdom Viridiplantae; phylum Streptophyta; class Pinopsida; order Pinales; family Pinaceae; genus Pinus; species Pinus taeda. Next base: position 49,068 of record APFE031447921.1, on the reverse strand, counting down.
ATGTGGTGAACCTCAAAGGCAAATTGTTAAGCAAGATCAACTTAAAATAAATTTAATGAATCTAACAACGCTTTGGAACTTAACGCACAACGTCTAGAGGTCTAGGCTAGAGACGTATTCCGGCGTCATAAAACCTGGAAACTATTGTTTTCAGTGTTGGTTGGGTGATTCCTCCACTCTGAGATGGAAAGTGATAGTACAGACTCGTGCTCCCACGTACCGTCGAGTATATATTGGGAGACCATAATAGGCTGCATCCTTTATCCTTAGGAAGCCATGTCTGTTGCCCTATCAATCACAATGCACTGAACACAGCATTCGGGAAGATTGACTATCGTACCGTAAAAAGTATTCTGCAGTTTTGCGATTGGTTTGGTAATCCTCTCTGCCTAGATCCCCAGAGAAGTCCATTTTGCTCCTTTTCAGACTCCTTAAAGGAAAAGGTCCTCTGAGCGCTTGTCACTTTAGGCTCAATAAAAATCGAAGGCGAATAGAGTCATCTTTTTTTTTTTCTCGACTCTTGAAAATTGAAAAAACAAGTTGTGTCAAAGCGTCTAAAATTTATTTTAATCGGAATAACATCAAAAATTCCCCATTGGTCTTTAGGTTGAGAAAATGGAGTCTACCAACCAAGGATTTCCCCTTGGAGGAAATCCTAGACCCTTCTCCTCTTGGGGAGATGTTGGTGCACCCCATATGGCCACTTTGTCACTTCCATGGTTGACAATTGGTTTTCCTATTTGGCTCTTCTCTACCTTTGTCATTCAGAATACCGTAATTCCTGAATAGTCAAATCAGAAACTAGATGACACTAGAGTTGCCTCCCAGCCTTCTACTTCATCTGATTCTCCCTCTCCTCCTTCCTCTTCACTTGATAAAGCCGATAAAGCTAAAAATCAAGTAACTGAGAAGAAGAAGAAGCAGAAAGAAAAAAAGGAAAAGAAGAAAAAGGAACCCAAATCGAAAGGGGGCAACCAAACGTCATCTAGCAAAAATCTTCACACTGCACCATCGAAACCTAAATCTCCTTGTGTCATTTCCAATGGAGACCACTTTCACCGAGATTTTCCATGCATCCCTCGGATCTTAAGGGACTGGTCTACTCATTTGCATAGTCCAGTGGCGTCAACCTCTGACGATCATGTTGAATGCACACCATCAACCAGTGAAAGTGAAGCGCATGGATAGAAAAGGAATCCCAAATTTCCTTGTAAGTTGTGTGAAGGCAATCACGCCGTCCACCGTTGTCCCTTCCTTGACGAGGCTAAGAGAGTTTTGGATGACCATCCTGCTTCACCACTACGGCTTCCTCCTGGATATAAAAAACTCTTGCCAAGTCCTCCACTGGTTGAAAATCTGGCTGGCCCATCATTGTGGTCGGCCGAAGCGTTTATCATTGAAAATGAACCATCTGAATCCATACCAGATGAAAGTCAAAAGGTCGAGACGGCAGTTGACCCGGTCTTGCCTTCAGAGTGCTCATCTTTGAATGATACCGTCACTGAAGAGAAAGAGAACGACACCGTTCAAATTATTTTCATCAACACAGACTCCGATGAACTTGGGGGCAGTCCTCCCATTCCTTTATTGCAGGAAGGAAGTTCATCAGAGTCATATTCAGTCGTCTATTCGGTCCCACCACCAAGCAACCTAGTCATTTCCTTCGACTGGAATCTAGTAGGCAGACCCCGTTTACCAGCTAGTGTACCATTCAGAATCATTATACAAGCTTACAGAATGGTTATGGTTGGTACCATCATTGATGAAGGGGCTTCTATGAGTATCCTTTCCTCAACTTCTTTGAAAGAGCTTGGTTCGCCATCGCTTTTGCCTGAAAAGTGAAATCTGACAGGCTTCGACAAAGGAACCAGTCAACCTTTAGGGATCCTTATAAATGTGCCCATTACTTTGAGAAGGAAAACTGTTCACATGAACGTGATGGTAGTTCAAGGACCCTTGGATTATAATCTACTCCTTGGACACAACTATATTTATTGCAAGGGAGCCATCGTCTCCTCACTCTTTAGAGTAATGTGTTTTCCGCACGAAAGCAAAATGGTCAAGCTCGTAGACCAAATTTTATTCCCCGGTTCACACATCGCAAATAATCAAATGCCATCCCTAAATGGTATTTTCTCGCAAGGAATGTCTCATCGATCTCCAGTCCGTCCATCTGATGAGCGCGAGTGATTCAGGAAGATGTGACTCAAACCCAGGGGGCATGCACCCTGGTTTGTTTCGGCAGGGAAACCTTGGGTATAGAGTGGGTTTCTGTGAAGGATATATGAATAGTCTGACGAACCCGTCCTTATAGGAAAATGGGATCAGGCTGGAATAAGATACCTTCGTTAAAGTTATGTGAGTGGAGTATCTCTACACCACTCCCCTTTGTGTACTTTGGTAGGCATCGCCAAGGGAGCTTTCTGTCTGCTACGCAAATGGAATTTTCTTGGTAACCTGGAAATTTTTCGCTATACCTGGGGGCATGCAAACATTTCCACATGCAAGTGAAGAGTGGCTATTTATTTTTTAAATCTATAGGACCTCTAACCCTTTAAACCCGTAAGGCTAGTCGTTTCCTAGCTTGCATAAAGAAAGGATTCGAGGCAAAGCTTGAGAGATGTAAGCCCCTTCAAAATAGCATCTTGAATGAGACATCCTTATCATATGACTGGCGAGCAATGTTACCACATGGTCCAAGCTCATTAAAAAACAAACCCCCCACGAGTAGTTTTAGCGCATAGTTCAACCTCGCTAAAAAATAAACACAAGTCATGAGCAAATGTTTCCCCCAACGTTTAAGCTCATTAAAAAATGAACCAGTAAATAACCATTGTAAATGCTTTATCTCCAGCTTTTGAGCCTTGGTCATGTTCTCAGCATCACCTCCACTCTATTTTTAGTGGATCATTCACCCCCATATGATTGTTTACCCCTTCCAGGAACATCTGCGAAGAGTGATTGTATTAGCCATCCTTGTGACACTGTCGTGATTGGAAAATTCCAAATCTTACCTGGAATCAGCTGCTACCTGAAACCATCACTCCTTCCTCGAAAACGAGTATTCTTTAAGCTCTTTTCACCTGACTCATAAAATATGAAAAGATTGCCGAGCGATAGGCCTCTATGGCTCGTTAAAGTCATCAGAAGTGCTATCCCTCCTCTAGATTTTAATATTTTTGGACCTAAGGGATTATTACACAAAATGATCTAGCGCTTGTCTTGTTCGGCTCATTAAAATTATCGAAAATTCATCTCTTTTGTATTATTTTACGCTTTTTCGGACTTAAGGGATTATATGACGAAAAGGAATTGTTGGAGTCTCCTTTCCATTTCTTTTAGACTCTCTAAAATTGAAAGGGACCAAGTTATCTTTGTCGTTAAACTCGTTAAAACCGAATAGCGACAAACTCGTCCAAATGGACGAGAACGAGTTTCAC